>JABFPB010000193.1:0-50112 GCA_022817645.1 Ceratoteleas bidentatus
AATACTAAGAGAGGAAGCTTCGTCCTCGGAATGCTATATAATATAGTAATAATTAAGACAACTTTTCTCTCAGTGTAGGCAGTTTTTCTAACTGCCTAGATACCACTAGGTCATCAGTCTAACGGATTCTGATGGATTTTTTTAACTGGGATAGTATGCGGTTGTGTTCAGACTTTCTTCTGTTACCGTCGGAAACTATACCAGATGGATCCGAAAGAAATTTGTCAACCTCAATGCCTAAATCCATTTCTCACCCCTAGAACCTCCCAACCAAACCTTTCATAATCCACTCCACTGAATTCTTAACCAGCTACCTTAATCTCCCACCTCCTCCGCATCTTCTAGCTTCCCTAACCCAAAGCTCTCTGCGCTTCAGACTCTGCTTGCTTCTCTCCGTGCCTCTCTGTCTCTCTACCCACCACCCCGACCCCTCAATGTCCCCTTTACCCCCTAATGACCGCTAGTTTCGTTGCAGTCCCATGATCTGGATCTCGTACTACGTCGAGGTGCCCCTGTCCCCCGGCGCTTCGGAGCCCGGGCAGACGGTGCCCCTGTGCCTGATGCCGGCCACCACCGCCGCGACAATAGTCTTTTTCATCGCGCTTATCTTTTTCTTCTTCTTCGTGCCGCTCGGCATGTTGGTCTGGCTCTACGCCGTGATCGTGCGCCACCTGGTGCGCGATTCCTCAAGCACGGCTGACCGCACCGAGTCGTACCACCTGCGGGCCCGCAAACAGGTGATCCTGATGCTGCTGACCGTCGTGTTCAGCTTCTTCGTCTGCCTGTCGCCCTTCAAGATCCTCACGCTGTACATCGTCGCAGCGCCTACCGAGTACGTCGAGGCCATGGACAAGGACACCTACTACAACATCCTGTACTTCAGCAGGATCATGTTCTACCTTAATAGCGCGATCAACCCGATTCTGTACAACCTGATGAGCAGCAAGTTCAGGATCGGGTTCCTGCGGCTGTGCAGGCTGAGGACCCGCAGGGGCATCGAGAGGGGCACGTTCAGAACGACGATTAATAGCACGCGACTGTCGAGATGCGCGATCGGCAGCGAGCAGAGGGACAATTTCTTGTGAGGGAACGGAAGTTCTAGTGGAAAAGATAGTTGGAAAACAGTAGGCTGGTAGAGGGTTATGGTCCAGAGTTTCATATTTCTACTCGGGTGGTCAGGGACTGAGTGGGAGTGGTGCGAGATTTTGGAGGTCGGTGTAGGATGGGGGTTTAGGTGACATTAATGGAGACGTGCACGGCGAGTTCTGGAAGACTGATGATGAATCTGAGGCAAAGTTTGAGGTGAAGTTTTAGGTAGCTCAAGCTGAAATTGCTGGGGCGATAAGATAAAGAATGTGATCGAGTGAAGACAAGAGAGAGTAACTATGATGAACTATGTTTTATTATTGATAAGCTAATGGTGGAATAAATGTTTTAATTATTGTAACGATTGTGTGGTATTATTATTGAACTGTGGGCCTGAAAGTTGGTTTAGGTTACGATAAGGGAGAGAAAAGACTTTTTAAAATATTTTTTAGAAATTGTTGAAACCTTTCCGGGTCACTGTGCAGTTGTTTCAGGGTAACGAAGTAAAAGTCTTGGTATTATTCGATATTTTCTAGCGAGGATCCATTAATTTTTTAAGGTCCGACATGCTGAAAAAGTGAAAGCTAAGTTCGACTATCAGTAAAAATTACAAAGATTGGCGCATTAGCGCGACGGATGACGGGAGTTGGTGACTTGCGAAACTTTTCACATAACTCGCGGGTGATTTAAAGTGTGATTAACACATTTTTACATGGCTTCGATAGATAGAGGTAATTGAACGATGTTTTTGTGTAATTTGAGAAAGTTAGCATTCGATTGACAGTGCTTTTCAAGTGGTTAATTTAAAAGCAAACATACTGTCTTAATAAATAATAAACTTAAAAATGTTTCTACATTTACATCACATATGAAAAAACTTTATATTATTATTATATTTTTTTTATTTATTTATTTTAACTGAAGTTGCATGAAATACTGTCAAAACCTCAGATCGATAGCACAATCGTACCCACATAACGATCGGCAGTCCAACGCCAATACTATATCTATGTAAAAAACTTATGATTTGCACACATTGTGATCATTTCAGAAGCTAAATCGTTATCGAAAAATATTTGTTTAAAATCACGAACTTCATAATAAACAAAAATGTTTAATCTCTATTTTCATCTCATTACCAAACTACCAAGGTAACAATTGTTATTTTTACCGTTTGGAACACATTAGACAGGAGAGCTACACCTTTAATTTTACTTGTTCGCACAGACTTCCCACTTTTTTTTCATTCCCCCAAAAACACAACACCTTCACCTAAAACCCCACTGCTCTCTTCTATCTTTCCAACTATACCCCTACTACAAAAAACCATGCAAGCTACCATACGTGATGCCTCTTGGAATTTAGGAATAAAGAGCTTCATATGAGATGGTATCCTATATACCACACAGAATCCTACCTAAAATTCCATACGAAACTCCAACACAGGAAATCCCCCATGGACCTCCCTAATACCTTGCCAAAAACCCATGAACCCCACAATCTATCCTACATGATAGTTTTCACCAGAAACCATTCCCAAAATCCCCAAATCTCCCCACCCAACTCACTGCTCGTGACTCTTCGCAGCCCAGTCCTCCTGATGCCAACCTACGAGGAGATCCTCCTGGACGGTTCCATCGTCCCCGAGTGCATCATGGAGGTCAACGCCAGGTGGAAGCTCATCTACCACGTGGGCATCAACGTGGTCTTCTTCACGATCCCGTTCCTCATCCTCACCGTGCTCTACACCACCATCACCAGGCACCTCATCGCCAACCCCATCATCAGCCGCGACCCCGAAAGCAACCTGGTCAAGTACCGTCGCCAGGTGGTCCTGATGCTCGGCATGGTCGTGCTCTCCTTCTTCTGCTGCCTGCTGCCCTTCCGCATCCTCGTCCTCTGGATCATCTTCTTCACCTCCGAAGAGTCGCTGCGCAACCTCGGCATCATCAACTTCTACCTGGTCCTCTACATATGCCGCTTCCTCGTCTACCTCAACTCGGCCGTCAACCCGATCCTCTACAACATCATGTCCACCAAGTTCAGGGACGGCTTCCAAAGGCTGTGCTGCCGACGAAACGTCGACAACTCAGCCTGCAACACTCCTGTGCGCAACTCCAGGCTGACCTCCTCGACGCCCACCCAGATGACGGTCAAGAGCAGCTCCGGCAAGTCAGGTACTGGGGCTGGTAGAGGGCGCTGTAGAGTAGATGGCGTTGTCGTGCAGATGGCGTGGTGTAGATGGTGTGGCCTAGATGGTGCTGCGCCTTAGCTGGCGTTTCGATTCCATCTTCTTCTCCTCCTCTTCTCCAATTTTAGGTTCGTCGACATCCTACACCTTCGCCACCACGAGCTCAATCAAATACAACGCGAATGTTTATAGCGAACTGACGGTCAAGTGCGAGAACAGCAGGAACGTCCTGCTGACGGAGAGGAAGTCGATCGTCAAGATGGAGGTGCAGTCGAGGCTGCCGCTTTTGTACGCGGAGAACGACGCGATCACGATTCTGGGTAAGAATGCCGAGACGTACGTCTGAGGGGGCGCCACATGCTGCACCTCGTCTAGGTGCCTGTTAAAGTTAGTTGTTTGGAGGCTGTCTGATAGATGTTTTGGTTGACGATTATGGGTCCGGAAATAGATGGCGCTGTTTGGTATCCAGCTGGAATATTTGGAGGGGAAAGAGAGATAGGGAGGTGAAATACCTGGTGATGGATAGGAGGCCATTTATTGAGACCAAATTTGATTTTTCCTCTTCCCACTGGTTTTATTCTATGGCATTTAGTTAGAAACCATTTATGCAAAGAGAGGCGAGTATTTTAAAAATAAGTTACTCTCTCACTGGGTCATGTCGTCTGCCTAGCCTGTCAATCACTGGTCTTTCACCTTACTTCCGGCTCTGCGAATGAACGGTTGGGGTGGCAAGTTCAAACAAGTAATTGTCGAGAGACCTTTCGTACTCTTAATACCGACTTTTTATAGTTAACGTGGATGTTTATACACGAGTGATGGAGATCTGACGAAAATGGCTGTGTACGATAATAACTACGCTTTTCTGCGTCACTCACAAAACGAAACGACACTTCTTCGGTGGAAATTAGGTTTGCGTTTTGAAAAGACAATCGTTGTGTTCCTTGATTTCGGAAGCTAGAGAGATCGAGTCTTTGCAAATAGCTTGTTAATGTTTACAGGGTGATTCCTGTGCAGTATTATTTCTCTATGAAACCGCTTTTCCGCTGGGAATTTTTCCCTAATTAATTTCATGACAAATCAAGCATGTCCTCGAGCAATTCGGTATCGATTTTTACCAATGCGAATTTTAAGGTTGTGCAAATAATTTCTATTCCCAGCACTTCTATCTGCAATAAAACGTCGAGTAATGTTAAGGGACAAATTGTCGATATTTGTTCAGTCGAGTTGTACATACTTGAAACTGTTGAACATCTATGAAGAAATACAGTTTACTGTGTGATGTAAATAATGACACACGAAAATGTTCCAAAGAGTTAACCCTTTTTAGTTTTTAAGACAAGTTATCATACTAAGCAGCGAAAGTAATCACGATGAAAAAATAAAACATGTTATCGACCTGCCAAATGCCACTCTATAGGCAGACCGACTGTGATGCAAATAAAGAGACGATGAAAATCCATGAAATACAAACAAAAAAATTTTCGATTCGTCGAATCAACAGTGATATACGAGAAATGGGTGAAAAAACTTCAACGAACAATTGCATCGAAATTTTGTTTGCCTGATTTTTTAGACAATTAGCCAGCGATATGGATTTCGCTCTTTTATTATCGAATCCTGTCACACTTTTGTCCGGTCTGAGTGTTTTGCATTTTGTCACTTCCTTAGACAAAAAGTTACACTTTGTCTGGAATTTCACGCTATTTAGTATGATGATTAACGTTCCAACTTCAAGTACAAATCAGTTACGTAAATCACGTTACATTACTTATCAAATGTACTTATGAGTAATATACAAATTATTTATATCTACAAAACATCTTCGGAAACATCAAAATTAATTATCCGTACGAAAGACTGTATATACAAATTTGCGTTGCCTTCAGAAGATGTGTATTTCGCGAAATCCTCCTGAATGCCTCCCTATTTTATATTTTCAACGACATCGAGCAATACTAATAATGCAATACGACGTATTAATCAAAATGTTCCAGTGACTAATTTTTACATCAAAGAAACCAATGCTCAAGTTTCGTCCACATCAATTTCCTCCCGAAACCAACATCGTACGGATAATGACGCCTCTTGTCGTTTACATGTTTTCCGTCTTACTCATAAGCGACTAAATTAGCTGCGAGTAATCTGACTTGCGAAAAAAAATTATGATGCCACCGTGTGATCGTTTTTGTAAAGATATTGCACTTAAATTCTGCTTCACGGCTGTGTTTAAATGCGAATTTGATAACCAGGATGGGCTAAAATTTATACTCATTTTATGAAAATGTTGAACAAATTTGTATGCGAGCTTTGCATAAAATTTGCATAAACGTACGACCGTTTCTGATATGAAATGTATATAAATATTTATGCAAACTTTGCAAAGTTATATAAATATTGTAAAACTATTACATTAGAATTAACCGCGAAAAATATTAATCATGACTTAACTCTTTTCTAATACTATTATTTATTTATATAAATTATTCTGTCGGTACGTTTGCGAGAGCTGATTATAGAAACGCCATCTGTAGATTCTAATGGCAACTGTTCTAAAAGCAACTTTTCTTCCATCAAGTTATATCATAATATTTGAAATGTACAGATGTTTTCTTTTCTAATATTAATAATATTAATAAGAAGCTAACAATTATTTTTATTTTAAACAACACATACTTCTTAATTATACACAATTATAAACATTTATTTTAATCAAAATTGCACTCATTTGATGCAAAACTTTATACAAGACTGGTACCATATGTGGTCGTAAATGTACGCAAATTTGATGCAAACTTTACGTACATTTTATGGAAATTTTAGTTTTGAACGAATTTGCATAAATTTTACATAAATCGTGGTTATTAGGGGAAAGTTGGATAGTAATTAGCTAGAGATTTAATCGACAGCCGTGACGTCAGAACCCGGTGTACGAATACCGCAGAAGTGAAGATGCGTAAAAAATTAATGGACGCCTCAAAATTATAATCCACACTGGATATTCAATCCTCCGCCTGTCTCTTAAATTCAAGAAAACTGCAATTAAACTGTCGCTTGTGAAATTAAAATAAAATCTTCAGTCTGTCGAACCTCTCCATTTTCCAAATCTCATTTTAATTCAAATTTCTCCGTCCATTCACCGACAAAAACTCGACAATCTCTCACGATTATACGCATCTTCATTTCCAGAACATGTAATATATCCTCGCAAACCACACATTTGTACGAAATGTAATTCAGCCAGGAATAAATTAATTTTCTATTGAAGTTTCCCAACCTCAGTGTCCCTTCCTGAAACAGGCGATGAAGAAGCCAACACCGTCAGAGCCACAGTCGAACCTGCAGAGTTTCGCGGATTGTTCCACAGTTAGTTTTGGGATTCGGTGTCCTGGAATGGAGATGTTTGGTAGGTCCCATTGGGCCAACTGGTCTGGCACTGATATCACTTCTAAATTGGGATGAGAATCCAACGCCCAAGCCACGATTCCTTCATTTTCCGCGACAGTGATCGAGCAAGTGCTGTATACTAATGTGCCTCCAGTTTTTAAAAGTTCCACAGCCTTTAAACATAGTTCAACAAATTATACTCGAAATAAAGATCAGAATAAGTAATTATTGAGATATAATGAGAATATAAGTGTTCCTATTGGTGATCAATTAATCAAATATATATTCCCAATATATTCTAATATATTTCCTATATATTCCCAATATATTCCAAATTTTTGCAATATATTGGGAATATATTGGAGTTATGTTGGGAATATATCGGGAATATGTCAGGAATATATTTCTCTTTTTGCTGGTCACTCATTAAGAGATATTTCTTAATGAGTGACTTTTTGGCTTTTCCTCTCATTAGGGCATTATGCACACTTAAAATGACAAAATTATAGACGTTTTTTTTGCAATATGATAATAAAGGTCGTCATTTTTTGTCACTTCAGGTACACAATTCTGGATGAAAATCTTTTTAATGTTAATTCAGAAGGTGAATTAAACTAAACAATTTCTTTTCTCAAAATTGGTCAATAATTTGGACAAAGACTATTCCTATTACTATTTCCACAACTCAGACATTCATGTATTATTGCAGCTTTCGGGCAATAATGGTCCAAAAACAACCCGGTCCTCCATCGCATAAAACCGAGTAATCAGCTCGGAAAAGTCGGTGTACTATCTTCTAATGGTGATGATGTAATTCAGATTGCGGATTCAAATCCCAAAGTTATCGCATCCCATTTCCATTAAAATTAAACGGCGACCGAACTGACCGTGGAGAACAAGTTACGCTGCAGTCGCGGGAACGAGCGCAATTCGTTGGCGCTCATTTTATTTCGGATCTGCGGCCGCTGTCCCAGGGCGCTGCAAGGACCATCCAATAAAACACGATCGAACGATTCCCTGGAGAACGGCGGTCCGGCGGAGATGAGCTGGCCAACTGCGTCGCCGACGCATGTGGTGGAATCCAGGCAGTAGGCGCTAACGACCGTCGCGCCGAATTCAGCGCACTTTGTCACGAGCTTTTCGAACTTGCGTTTGCTTTTCTCGAGCGCTATTAATGTTCCCTGAAATGGGTCAATCAAAAGCAATTTGCTGTATTTTAATTTTCTGATAGATGATATTGATTACCGATATTGATAAAAAAACTTAAGAAATGCAGGAAGGTATTTTTCACTTTCTTCTATTTTCTACATTTTTATTGTCATTAATCAATTCTGCATTAAGTAATGATTAACTATATTTTTAGCTAAAAAGTGGGTTATGACATTTTTTAATTTTGCAATTTTTTAAAGATTTAATTACTTCGAGATTATAATAGATTGCTTTACTTGATTTTTCATAAGCTGTGCAATGTGAGTGGTTTTATTTCCAGGAGCAGCACACATATCCAAAACGGTTTCATTGGGTTTTGGATCCAGAACTCGTGTGCAAATGATGGATGGCAAATTCTGGAGCAAGATATGACCTGTGGGAAGTATTCTTTCGTTCAACTGAGGAACGCGAGAGGTCACTGCAATCATATCCACTGCTATGCCTCTGGAGTGAAATGGGAAAAATAAAGCTGTTAGATTTCATGTTTTGTGAATTGGTGGAATGTACTAGTACTATATGTGAAAGTTTTCGGATTTACGTTGGAACGGTATTATGTCCGAAAATATCCTCTCTGGTCATACGGAGGATCCCGTTCCCAATGAATAATTTGTCTTGGATCAGGTTCACTTTGATGCATCCTTTTTTGCAGAGACTGGGAGATGATGCGTAAATACTGACTATGTCATTCTCTTTCAAACCTGAAATTGGGTTTTTCTGCCTAATTTTTCAAAAGATTAATAATTTTGCCTAGAGTATTTGAAGCCAATTAACAGAATTAAATTTTTTTTCAATTTTTGGAAGTATTTTAAATGGAATTTAAGGCCAATTGGCAGACAATTATTTTTATTTGCATCTTTTTTAGGTAAAAGCAGTTATAAATGTTCATTTACAAAACATGCAAAACCCCAAATGCAATATTTGTAAGTTAAACACAATTTCTCATTTTCATTTTCTAATAAAAGATTGTGTTGAATAAAAATAGAAGATTTATACCAAAATATGAAAGTTTACTTTTCAACCTTCAAACACAAATAACTCAAAGTAACAAGAAAGTGAGTTAACTGATTATTCCTCAAAACCCCAGATATTTAACCCAGATCCTACCATGAGGGATTCCTATTATCCCTGGAGCAAAGACATGAGCTCCTTTCAGAACAGCAGCACCACATGCCTCATCAACTATTATCTCTTTCGAATGCCGTTCAAGATTCAATTGTATCAATGTGTCCCAATTTCTTATGACAATCAATTCTGGTATGTAGGTGAGTGTTTGTATTTCAGGTAACGGCGAATGAGACTGCAATTGAAAATGTTCTGGCATTCATTCTGCAATCAACCTTTGCTGTCTTCAATTAGGATTAATGAAGTGGCTATTTTTTAAATATTTGAGGAAAACCACTAATACCTTGAGTAACTCATTTTTTATAGCTATCAATGCTGTATTTCTGTCAGTCAAAAGGGTGTTAACTCTGAAAACAGTGCATTGTGGTGTAGAGGATAGCCATTTACAAAGATTCTCCAACCTTTCCTAAAATGAGACCAACTAATTATCATAAATGATAATGCAATAATTGGAAAACCTAATTAATCATATACATTAATTATGTTATTTCACATTGAATTTGTGTATAATTGGTACATAAATTAATTAGTATTCAAATAAACCATGTAACATTAATTAAATGTATCTGCTATTAATGGTATTTTTACCTGTATTTGGTTGTCAGATAAATGGGAGTCGTCTTCATAATTGATTATTCTCTCTAAATCAGACTTCAACTCGTTCCATAACTCCACATTGTCTTGAAATGGTGCCAAACTCATGTCTTTATAATTAAAATGCTGAAATATCGGATAAACAACGTTTGTCAGATATATTTATAGATATATAAATCATAAACCGGATCCTCGATACATCTGTCTGACACAACTTCATACCCGGGTGAAAATCTCAGGCTGATTCCGTCAGAAAAATTATAATTTCGCAACGTAAACACCTGTTTTCAGCTGTTTTTGGCTGTAATCAGCTGTAAAGTAAGACTTATTTTTTCGGGCGATTATTTTCTTCGTAATCAACCGGGGATTTAAACTCGAGTAAAACTTTTCTTTTTCAGAAATCTATTTTCTAAAGACAGTCAATCTCATTTCGATCAAACTTTAACTAATCATTCAAATTATTCACTGACACCGCACAAAAACAAATGTAAACAAAACAAGTCAGTGCGACGAAATTGCAATTTCAAATTTGGCAAACTAACCTACAAAGTTTTTTTTTGGTATTCTGCCACATTCACGAGTTCGGTTCCAACGGAATAATTAACATTTATGTTGGAAACTTGTTTCCCATCTTGCAGCTAACTTCACAGCAAAGTGGCGATCTGTCAAACTTGAAAGAGCAAAATAAAAATTTGCGTTTTTCAACGAAAGAGAGAAGATTTGAATGGAAGTAAAAAGTGTCAGATTGGATAAAAATATCTCGAAATTACTAATAAATTATAAATAAAAATTAATGACTGAGTTTTATCGTATAACATGAACTTTTTATATTTCTGTTGACTGATTGGCAAATTATTCAATCGAATAGAGGACGACGATGTGGTCTGCAAATTCTTATTTGTCAGTGTATGACAGACACAAAAAACTTATCAATGATTACTTACTACTGAAAGGCACGAGTTACAGTTCGTTAAAACGAGATACGTGAGTATTGTCGGTCCTAACCTCTTTATGTCAAAATGTGTTATTATTTATGTTATTGTTTATTACATTAGTTTCCCTAAATAAATGTATTAAATTATTTGTATAGTAAAATAATAATGATGAAAATTAAATGAGAAATAATTTATGCAATTGAAACAATTAAAGTTATATTTTAATTAAAGATTTAGTTAAGAAGTAGAAAATTTTTTTAGAAATAAATCAATATTTGTGGGTTTCAGATCACGTGATAAAACAGACCATGATGTCATTCGAGAGCATCATAAATTTTTATGGGATGAAACAGAAGATACGCCAGAAACATGGGAAGCTCGGTTAGCAAAAAAGTACTACGACAAATTGTTCAAAGAGTATTGTATTTGTGATTTAACTTACTATAAATATAATAAGGTACAATTTTTTGCATTAATTGAACCAATTAATTATTTTTCAATTTTAATTTTATTTTTATTACTTCTAAATATGTTTTATTTTATTCCCTCTAAAAATAAAAAAATAACAATTTTATTCGAGAATTTTTAGTAACGTATTCAGTAAATGATAAGCAGTATTGTTGAACGAAACTTCAATTAAGTTGTTATGAATTTCAGATTGCCATGAGGTGGAGAACTGAAAAAGAAGTAGTCGTGGGCAAAGGACAGTTTGAATGTGGGAATAAAAAATGCAATGAGAAAGAAGGACTTCGTTCCTGGGAAGTCAACTTTGGATATGTAGAGCATGATGAGAAAAAGAATGCCTTGGTGAAACTGAGTATATATAACATTTATTTTATAATAAATGATGAAAATAATAAATTAAATTAAAATAAATTTTAAATTAATTTTAAATGGAAATTTTAAAAGTTTTTCTGCTACATTTTGAGTAGCAGAGAGTATTTTAAACTCATTTTGATATCAATCAGCATTTTTTTTCAAAATATTAAGCAAATTTTGATACACTTTAATTTGATGTTATCGTTACTTAATTTGTATATATTTTTTACAGGATTATGTCCAGAATGTTCTGTAAAGTTGAACTTCCGGTCCCAAAAAAGAGAAATAAAACGAAACAAAGCACTGAAGCGACTTCAGCATGGTTCCCCCAGACCAAGAGACAAAACTAGTCCTGAACCATCTGAGCAAGAGAGTACCTCAAACATGAATGCTGATATGGATGTTGATAAAGTTGAACCAGAAGAAAAACAAAGCACCTCTGCAGAGACAAATAAGGATGAGTCTGAAATTTGGAAAACAAGTCAAGAGCCTACAGAGAAATCTAGGGATGAAGAGTTTGAGGAGTATTTGGCGGATTTGTTGTTGTAAATAAGCAAAAAGAAATCATCCATTTAAATGAGTTAGGTTTCAATTACTTTTGTAAATAGCGCATTTTTGTACAAAAATAATACCTACGAAATGAAAAAACCAGTTTCTTTCTCACTCACTATTTAATAGAAAACAATGTATTACAATTTCAGTTAATATACATTTTCGTTTAATTTATACTTATTACTTCGTACATACAGCGATACAATGTGTAGCGCTAATATATAGCATAATAGAAGAATTGAGCAGAGATGTTATTGAATGTGAATTTGAGGGAAGTAATAGTGTCCTTTAAAATGCGCATCGAAACATGCCGAATAGACAATCGAAATCGTGAATTTGAATAATCATAAATCGTAGATAAATATTTTCAACGTGGGATCTGGATTTCAAATTGAGCTGTAGAACAGAATCTTAAACTGTACAAATAATGACTCGAGTTCCCTTACGATTCATGATTTCCCTTACGTTCAACTCTACATATAAAAACTGCTTCCTAATGATACAAATTCCTCCTTGCTATAACAATTTTCGTCGTCGAATACGAACACGCTACATTTGCCTAGTCTCGTCAAAAATGCAGAACCCATTCGCTAGACGAACGGCGATCTGTAAATTCTCTCGTTTGACAGCCTTTATTGTCTCGTGTAAAAGCAATTGGTTGCAACGATCGATACCGAATATATTGTGCCACGTTATACTACCTGCATAACAATAAATTACATAAAACAACGGTATTAACATAATTCATTTGAGTTGTATAACGAATCTTTTGTACAAACACATTACGCACTTTTATACGAACCATTGAACTCGACTTCTCAGATCATAAAAGTAAACTTTTTCCATAACTGAGCGCCTCATCTATCATTAAAACTGAAATACGCGATACAAAGTCATATTAAACGATCGTTTTTCCTATCTCTTTTGTATAAACTAGACATCGTACAAATCGTACAAATTCTACCTTTATAGCGTAATTTGTCCTAAGCCTGGCAAAGGTCACATTTTTCATAAATGTGTACTATTTTACATTTTCGCAGCATAAAAACAACAAAGACAAAGGTAAGACGTTCTTGCCAGAGCAGTCCTGACCATTTAGGGTCGGAACGAAAGTAATTGCACAAATTAGCATGATTGGAGTTGGGAAGTTGGAATTTCACAAAATTTGAGAAATTTGGAAAATTTAACAAAGTTGGAAAATACCACAAATTGGTGAAAATGTTGGTAAGTTACGAAGTTCCAACTGAAATTGTACAATATCAACCTCTAAGTTCCGAACGCTAAGCTGTTCGGAAAACTTAATAGTAATCGAAACGTGCTAATTTGTGCATTTATTTTCGTCGCGACCCTAAATTCTGGACTGCTCCGCTAGGACTTGAATGTATCTCAACACAACCTAGTCGGACATAATCGTTTTGTACCATTGAATCTCTTTGAGTATAATCGAAAATGGCAACCAGTGGATAAGAGTCCTGATATCGATATACTAGGAATACGTTACATCTTAAATATCATTCGTTATTTCGTTGATACGGTTGTCGCGTCCGGGAAATCCGAACGACGATCTCTCGCCCAGATGGCGCTGCTTCGTCTACTTTGCTCCTCTATCTACGTACAATCGAATATACAGTCTGTTGTATCACAATATCAAAGTGACCCACCACGATGGCGCCCTCTGCCGCACGAATCGTCGTTCCCGGTCTCCCGCTGTTACTTCAACTAAGTCTAACGCATATCAGACGACTGAATCCAAGCCTTGTTACTAAAACTAACAAGCTTCCTCTATCTCTGCGCTGTTGTCGAATCGCGATCCTTCGTTCAGTTTCTATGGGGTCTAAAAAAATATGGTCCAGCTGCACAAGTGCTCGTCTTCGTTCGCGACGATCTGATTGCTCGATGCTCTTATTTCTCCGCCTGCTCCTTCGAGTTGGATCGCTCTTGCGAATTGTTGGCCTGCTTTTGCGAGTCGCTGTCCTCGTCGCTGCAGTCCTCGTCGTGGGTATGCGTCACGTTGCGGGGCGTTTCCGGTCTCGCGTGTGGGATTTGGCTGCTGGCTTGTTCCACCTCCAGCTTGGTCTGGAAGAAACGGAGACAATTCTTTTTCTTTATTGCAGATGACAATCAAAGGTTGCTGGTAAGATTTGGGTTCGGTTAAGTACAAAATCTTGATTTACAAACCATCGCGTGTTTCTTGGTATCCTCGTCATCGTCTGTTAGCTTGAACGTCCTTGAGCGGCTGATCATCGGGCTCTCCATGACGAACCTTTGTTCGTGGGCGACTGTACTCTCGTGAGGCATCTGGGTTGGAAGTATATGAATTTAGTATTTTTATTGCATTGAGTTTGGGTTTATTTGAGTCTAGGTTTTCTAGGGCCATTGTATATCAGGGTTAACACTTATTCTGGAGAAAAAATTTTCCCGACTTTTACAGGATTTTGAGGATTTACCAGTTTTTCCCTGGTTTTTTTGCTAAGAAAATTTGAATTTGTCTAAGTAGATTTTATTAATAAAACGGTAAAATTGTCATATATATTTTTTAAATTCCTCTTTAAATTATATTCGTGAACAATTTTCTCTACTTTTTCGACTTCCATAGTCAAATCTTTTCAAAATTTTCGAGGTTTTGCAGAAAGTGGCCACCCTTTATATTCTGTAATTTTTTGAGTTACTGAAAATATACTTTATGCCAAAAATTAATCACTCATTTGGTATTTAAAATATATATGAATGTATAATACATTATTTCCAGATATGGATTTATAACTTCTAAGTACAATCGACCAATTCTGCAATGATAAAAGATTCAACATTTATATAGGATTATTGTGGTTTGGCAAAATCATACGTTTTTTGTTTCAGTAAAATGTGTAAAAATGAGTAAAAATGTAAAAAAGACCTACTCTTTGTTGAGCATATTTTTGTATTTTAAAATACATAAATATGCTTAATAAATATACATATTATGAAATTAACATATCGATTTGAAATACTATATTTTTATATCGTGCTGTAAAAGGCAAATTTTTCTATTTTGCCTGTTACAAATCAGTGGTAAGTTTAAAAAGATACTGTTAAACTGATATCCTGTTATTCTGATATCCCATAATTGTGGAATTGAACATAATTTTATGTTTAACTGTTACATGCAAAATAGGATTATTAGATGATGGTGAAGTCAAAGTTATACATAGTAAAACTTTTTTTTAGTTATACATAGTACAACTAAATGGCAACTTTATATCTATTTTCTAAAAATATATTCAAAAAAGTTGACAGATTTAATCCCAGAAAATTTGACGCAAATAGTCTTTTGACGTACCAGCATTGCAGGAGCCCGGAACATGTACGAGAAGGGATAGTATATGAGGTTGAGGAAGGTCGCGGCGTACAAGTCGGCGTATCTGACAACTTGGCTGCTGAAGAAGGTCTGTCTGCTGCCACTGCGGAATAACGAGCCCATCATTCCGTACGCCAAATCCATCTTATGCGTCACATCCCTGATCGCGGTTCTCAGCTTTGAAATGTCCGGCTTTTCTTTCGTGCTGCTATCCAAGTTTCTGCGAATTGACACCCAGGGTCAGCATGTTTTATCGCACATTTAGAACCCCGGTATACCCGCTGTATTAAAAATTCAGTTTCGCCAATAAAAGTGTTATCGTCTCACTCACTTGTACATTTCGCCTAACATAACGTCTAAGCTTTGCAATTCGGCAAACAGCTGGCATTTGTCTGTCCACACGTGCAGCTCTTGTACGAGTTCAGGTACAATCAAGAACGTCCTCCAACCGCGTATTTTCTTGCTCTTGAGAATGTCGCCGAATATGTGATCCCCGACGTACAATACGTCCTTGCCTTTGGCACCTATCAGTTCGGTAAATACGTCGCAGGAACCACCAGAATATACCTCGCCTGAAATTCATTATTTATTTAGAAAATTAACGAGAAAATGGATACAAAATTAAGTATAAAATTCTGTAAAAGTCTGCAAAAGTCTGCAATTCATCTGACAAAATCTGCAAAAACTCTGATAATCTCTTAAAAAGTCTGTAAAATTCTACAAAACTCTGATAAAAGCTCTGAAAAAGTGCTAAAATTGGAACTTTAATTGGAAAAATCTGCAAAATTTTGTAGAATTTCGGAGATATTCGCAAATTTGTACTCTGCGAAAGTAAAATCTCTATTTTATGTAGGTATAAAGTTGCAACAGATGATGTTTCCAGAAATGATATCGAATAAGAACAATAAGTCCGACAGAATTCTTCGGTTAGTCAGGGTTAAGAATTCAATTATTCATTGATCGTTTTGTATTTTGCAGCAGATATTTGCATTCCAAGATTTTCTGTCGAAGTATACCTGTGTGAAGCGGTCCTTTGTGTGTCCCCAATTTCAGAGCACCAGTTTTGGTGTCCACTTGCCTCAGAATGGTTCCTTCCCCAAAAAACAAGGGTTTCCTGGCATCCACCACGATCATATCGAAGTAAGATCTCCAATTCCTGTGCGGTTCGTCGGGCTATAATTAAATCCTCAATTTTAGATACGATTCAATCAAATGCGACGAGGAGAGGAAGCAAAGCAAAACGGGGAGCGAAAATACCGAAAATGGAGTTCACTCTCACGTGTAGCGACAGTTGGAACTATAATTAAGAGGAAACGTTGACTCTCAGCTATAAAAGGAAGGATAAAATTAAACGCTCGACTGGCGTTTTCATTGATTAGCATTTCTTTAGTAAATAGTCTGAAAGGGCAGGTCGCTGGCTAAATCGGTTTGGAAATCAGTATGAAGCATCAAACTTCGGAAAGTTCTGTTGTTACCTCGGGCTAAATTTAGACAGAACGTGGATCGGTCAATTAATTAGACACGTCCACTTGTTTCTGCAGTATTATCGGACAAAACCTGTCTGATGCAGTTCGAAACGAGATTATGTAAGCAAATTTTCAGCTCGTTTTGGATTCTTTCACATTTTGTTTAACAACAAAACCTTTGGAAAACATTAAAGTTAGGGTTGGATGATACCATCACAGTGAACTTTCCCCAGAAAGTCCAACGTCTCAACTCACTCTGGCGCCATGTGGAAAGTCGAATAAGTATGTCATGATCTTGTCTGTGTATCGATATCCGCTGTTAGTCAGGAGGAACACCTTCGCACCACTCTCCCGGATCCTCGCCAGGAACATGGGTAGTCTCTCGTCCTTTTTTACGTACTCATCTAGGTTCTCCAGGGTCTTCTTCGTAAGATCTCCCTGAATGTGAACCCAGTCCACGGCGTTTCGCACGTCCTGGAAAATACTGTTGAAGCTCATCGTAAGCTCTTCCTTCTTCACGCCGGTCTTCTCGCGCGTGAACTGCGGCGAATTGGTGAAGAAGTCGATCAGACATGCCAAGAGGTATGTCTCCGGAAGGTTGAAGAGAGTATTTAGAACGTAAACACGGGATTCGTCCAGTTGCAGGAACTTATTTGGGTAGAGTTCGTAGATTTGAGAACTGAAATGGAAGAGAAAAGTTGAGTTAGAAGAAAAGAGTTTGAAATATGTTTTAAAGGTGGAATCAGTTTAGATTATGTTTAGAAGTGAGGTATTCTATGATTTGAGTAAAAACGTGAATCTGTTTGGAGTATTTTGGGAAATCTGACTTTTAGTTTTAGAGTTAAAAAGTTACAACATTTTTAGAGAATTTCGAAAAATGTTGTAACTTTTTGAAATGCTCCAATCATAGCCGAGTTTATAATCTAATCAGTGGATTTTTTTCAAATATAATGGTCAATAAAGAACTAGCATTTTTCAGATTTTAAAAGTCAGTCGAAATTACCATTTTTCAAAATGTGCTATGTATAGCTTTGTGGGTAATCAAATCAAGTAATTTCCTTAATGCAAATAATGAATCTGAACAGTTTTCACTAAAAGTTAAACCATTTCAAGTCAAAAACGTTAATCTTACTGTTTGAGAAACTCGAATCCGTGCACGCAAACAAGGATGTTGCCGTAAGCGTCAACTTTCAGCAGATTGCCGTAGAGAGTGTCAAACCATAATCCCCGAACAGGAAAACTTGGGTCGTATTCAAATGCCATGATTTCTTGAGGGTACCCCAAGGATATTAGACGGTCCTTCACAAGATTGAATCCCACCTGCTCGTATTGGGGAGACTTGTACTCTAGAAAAGAGGAAGATGCTATTATAAGACCAGTACACACATTGAAAACAAACTTTAAAAAAATTATCGATATTGTAAGAAAACCAAACAAGTTGTAAGAAAACTTCTATCGAAAAATATTTAACAAAAGCTTTATCTCTCAAGTTAAAGATTTCAAGTTCCTGTCCTAGTAAACTAAAATCCACTATCTGACACTTGAATGTATCACTCAACATCTTCTAATTCTTGCTAGATATCGAATATCTATCAATCTCGCCACAGTTCCTTCAATTTTCCTTCATCAACCTTCTCCATTCTTTTTTCCTTCAGACAAAACCCTGTGAAAAAATCTCATATGCGAAATCACATGAGAAACTGATCTCGCATAGGAGTTCTCAAACGAGAAACTGAAAAATTAACTAAAAACCCGAAAAATCGTATGATATCCCAAATGTGAAATCGCTTGACATCTCATCTTTATGAGAAACAAATCCAATCACTTCATATCAATTCAAAGATAAAAATACAATCAATAACACACTTCTGCCTCAATCCGAAAACCTCGTTCAAGAACTCACACAACATTTTTTCACAGAAGGAACCTTTTCGTCACTCCTGGCAAAAACCCAATCAACTCCTGACGCATTGCTCATTAATCGCCAACCAACTGACCGATACTGGACAGCAACCTGTTTTCGCTTACATAACTCCTCACGCACTTACCCGCCAGTGTGTAATCCATGTCGAATCCATAGAACTTGATGTTCTCCAGATGCAGGCTCCTGTTCACGAAGATCCTGCAAAACACAAACACCAACATTCCATCACCAATTCCTTCACCCCTCCCTCCTCCCCCTCACCCTCCCCAACCCCTCTTACTCTTGGAAAACCTCTCGACTCGAGCAACTCATCCTCGCATCCTTCTTAAGCAACATCGTTACGAAACGGCACTGACATTTGAACGATTCGCGCTGAAATCGGCGCCGCCACGGGGGAGGACAATCGTGCCAAAGGTCGACGCAAATCTTCCGACTACTGTTGAAAACACAAACAAACAAACGGCGCTCCGATCGCCGACCGGAAATCGGATCGCGGGGAGGTTGGGAGGGGGAGGGGGAGGGGGTTCGTCGCGATCACCGTCCGGCGAGGAACTGATCCCCGCGGCGAGTGGAAGTGGCTGATATACGAGAGCGGCGAAGTGTAATTGACATTGACACCACATCCAGCGCAAACGTCGACCGGGACTCGCGTGATCGCGTGCGATCCGACGGCGGCGGCGGCGCCCCGATTGTTTTCGCCAAACGGCGGGGCGCGCGGGGGATGATGCACGGGCCGCGCGCCTGCACACGTGGAACCCGGTCGATACGGCCCAGGCGCGGGCGAACTTGAACTTTCGCGCGGTTCGGGTGTTCGTGTGAATGAGTCGGGGGAGGGGGGGGGGTGTGAAGGACGCGGGGCGGTGGTAAATTTGGATTTGGGTGGAGTGGGTGGGAATATTCGCGGGTGATGGTATTTGTGCAGGAAGATCGAAATTTAGGCTGTGCGAAGTGATTATTGGGATGTCCGGAGAAAAGGGTGTATGAGTTGGTGAAGTTGGGAGGATTTCGGATCCCCGAAGTAATAATCCGTTATTGGGGGGATCACGTAATTTGACGTTATTTATTTGAATGAAACTTTGTTTTTTTTTTTATTCATAGAAACATTTAGACGATTTTTATTTTTATGGAATTTAATGTTTTTGAGGGAAAATGATACATTCTTCATGGAAAATTCCGCGAGATATTATGACAAGTGAATTATGCGCAGAGATGGGCATTGCCAGCTATTTAATGCTTTGAAGAAAGCATTAAATAGCTGAAAAGAAGTGTGACATTAAAGATATAGTACCTACAAAATATTATTGCTCATACAATTTCTTCTGTGTTTGACCTACAATGTTTATATAATTACTGAATAATAATTATTATAATCGTTTACAACATGAATACTGGTAAAATTATTATAAACACTGAAAGCAATGGTTTATTAATTCTCAGTTATCCATTACTTTGTAAAAGAGCAAGTAATTTAATAATTCATGTTATAATTCATGTTTTAAGTACATTAATATTATTTCTGGACATTATTCAAATTTGAATAATTAGTTAACACATATCTGATTATGTGATTTATCACGTAATTTTACAGAACTGAGTTTAACAACGCAGATATGTATCTGTGGTTTTTGGTAATAATGAAGTATAATCAACTTTTGCGTAGGTATCCAAGTAAATTCCATGGTCAACCTCGCAGGTATCAAAAAATAAATAAAATAAAGATACCTACGAGGTATCTTGCACTTTTGCTTATTTCTCAGTATTTGTTTTCAGTATTCCTAATGTATTTTTGCAGTATATATGAAAGAAGTAGATTGGTATGTTTTAACTTTCACTACTTTAAAGTAAATTAAAAACAGCATTTTTCAATAGATTTCATTTATGACTAATAGAGGAATTTGATTAATATTTGTAACATCGTATTTAGAATTAGAGCAAAGTCTAGTTTTTTATTTTGTCATTAACAAAATTATCACAGTCGCTGAGATTATTGTTGTTGAGTACTAACTGACCTGGGAAAAGAAGAGATATACTTTTCGATGAGAATTATTTTGTTCATAGGGCTTCGTCGATGATAGGATACTTCCGGTCAAAATGTGGCGAATTGTATTAGACGATGGGGGTTATAGATGAGATCAAAGGTGCCGTCGAAGATTGGGTGGTAACGTGGGCCAATCATTGAGTAATTGGAAATTGAGATACAAGTGCCTATACTCATTCCATCAAATTAATTGCCTTATATAGTTGATAAAAATATAAGAAAATAAGTGTCTTATTCGAAAGTAAACTGACTTTCAGGGACTGTTATGAATCTCTGAAATAACATTGCTGGAATGTTGTGCGTTTAATTTAACGTTCTCAGATTTAATAAAAACATAACTTATAATCAAGGTTGAGGCAGTAATGAAGAAATTTAATTGAATTGGTATTATTTTTCTTCTTATTATTTGTGTCTGAATTTATTTGTAAAACTTATGTTATGATAAATATATTGAATTGTTTATATTATATTAACGTATACAACAGTAAACATTTCAACAATAATAATAAGGTACATCAGATTTTCTGTGGACTCGTTTAAGTAACGATTTTTAAAGTTAATGTACCAACTTTATAATAGGTCAGACAGATTTGGGAAAGATTACTTTTTATCTAGATCATTTATTTATTAGATCAAAAACATCATGTTTATCAATTCGTCCGTGTTAAAATGCGTCACTCTTATGAGAACCACTATATCAATGACAAGATACCATCAAGATACCATCTGAAGATAATTTTGGTTACTCATTTATACTCAAATCTTTGTTGTCACAAAAGAAACCTGAGAGATTCATTACAAATAGTCTCTTATAATAGTAAAATAAAATTAATTAATTATTACACAAAGTGTCTCTTTAATAAATAAAATAGAAAAAAATTTTTCACAAAAACAGAATAGTAAATAATATATCAACATCCTCATATAAATAGTTCTTTCGAAAGTCTAAATCCATTTGAATTGTTGTAATTAATTTAGAAATTTGAACAATCTATTTGGAACTGTCTAGAAGCTTTAACACAGGCCTTTGCAAGTATGTAGGACAATTTGATAAGTAGTTACTGAAATTAACGAGTTTTTCAGTTCTCTTTTCAGTTCTCTTGATAGTAAAAGATAGCAATCCTATCGCAATCAATCCTAATTGAAAAGTCTTCTCTCTAATGAAGTTTTGGTGCAGTACTGACTTTTCCAATCCTTGGATGATTTTAATCAAATCCCATCAACATCAAACAATAAATAACAAACCATTACCTTTATTACCTCAATCACAAATTAAACCCATCAAACCCCGAAACTACTTGAACCGTCATTACAAACATTCCAAATAGAAATTCTATCTCATCATTAAAACAACTTTTCGTATCATGTGCACGGAAAGTACTGACTTTCTCAAGCGAAAATTGAGTACTTTTCTTACACTTGATACCAAAACCACTGTGTGTACCATGACAAGAAATTACTTTCTGTCCTTGGTACACAATGTACTATTGTTTTAACTTCTTGCAGCTTTCATCGCATAAAGTCATTCATAAAATTTTTCCCCCCTATCACAATTTCAGTTCCCACCGAATCCCTCAAGATTTGGCTCTCAACTTCAAAAGTAAACAAACAAAATGACTCATCCCACCGAAACAACTGTCACGCATGATCTACATTCGACCCATATACACATGTTTAATAGAACTATTTAAGCTAACATCTTAATTCCACGCCGTGCCAATTACCAACTCATTCTCGGATATTTTGACAAGTGAAACCGCATCCCAAATATTCGCCCATTCGTCCACAATAAACATTCCCAGAACACATCTGGCATAATCCCACGCAGGTCTAATCAGTGAGCAGTCAGAAAAGAAAGCCGACAAAAATCGCTGCCTGATAAAGAAGCTCGTTTCGATCGCAAAGGTCAATCGCAAAACCGGCGATAAAGCTGAATTTTTCCAGCCGATTTCGGCACCAACTTTGTTCGCGCACCAATTTGTTTTCATTCGCGAAAGGGAATACTTTCGCTCGGTTTATCAGATAAGGTCAGCGCGGTTCCAAGTGGGGTCTGAACTCAGCCCGATATAACTCGGCGATTAATCAGATAAGTCGAGAGGTATCTTCATGCAAACATCGTGTTGTTTCGGCGACGAAGAACCCCATTGTTTCGCGGACAATGTCAATATTTACAACGGGAAACGTATGCGCGGAGATCGTCGATCGGATTCCGCAACGAAAACATACGTTCGCGACCGAGACGAGAAGGTGACGGTTTATTGTTCTGCAGGGTGACGCGTCTATTTCAGGCATTCGCGAAAAATCGATAGGCAAGTGCAGTGCAAGTCGGATTATGAGCTATTTTTCATTGGCATATCAGGAAGATCCCGGAGCGTGGAGAATCTATTAAAAGATTCTCCACGAAACGAGGAAAGAGTGATAGGACAAGCAAAAGTCACTTAAAGAATCCTCTTACTCAGCTGCTGTCGATATCTTCAAGGATAAGGGACTAGATGGCTAGATTTGCAAAGTTAAGCAGCGTTGAGTGTAAACACTACTTGGATGGGTGACCGCTGTGATCCATCAACCAATATTGATATGAGTGTTCCAGGAATTTTTTCAGATATTCTGGGTTATTTAGAAATAGTAAATATTTCTGTTTCTTCGTTCTTGACGTTCTTCGCGATAATTTTATAAATAATTGCATGTCAGCAATTCATTAAACACGCCAAATGCTCTTACACCGTTTCATGGCAGGTAACTCGCAAATGATTCAGCGGTTCGGTATTAATAGAGGCGCCTCGCTAAAATTCGAATATTTTTACGATCGCGCGTGGAGTTGCTGGCTCTCCACTCGCGAAAGTTAATTATACGCGTCGCGGACAGTCCGATCTTCCCGATTAATCCAATTACGCGGACGTTCCAGGGAACTAACGCGAGCCGTCACAACCACTTGTCAACTCGGCCTTGATTCCACAAAATTCGGCAAACCGGATCGGACGGTTATTTATACGGAACACCTGAAGCGGAATTCGTGGATTAGCGTTTGCGAAATTTTGCTTGGAAATAAAGTGATTACACCGCTTTTGCAATAGATTAAAGGGGTATCTTTAAAGAACGATTGCAGCGTCATCAAAATTGTAAACTTGTTTAAAATGTCTCAAGTTTAGTGTTTCTTTATGCTTAATTGAATTAAGAATTATATATTAAGATTTAATCAAGATAATTTTTAAATTTATTTATTTATTTATTATATGGCAGCAGCATTAAAATGGTATACACATTTCACTACAATAAATTGTCAGTGTAGTTTTACACTAAGAATTTATACTATCTAATTCACAGAGTTTGTTTTTTAACATTTGGAGTATTGTGTACATGTTGGTATACTTTGCCTCATAAATGTATAATCATTATATAAATTTAAATAAAAGTTATAAGGTTATTTTAGAAATTCAGTAAGGTTTTTAAGGCCCATTACAGTTTTAGTTATAGCTTTCTCCCTGAAATTCGCGCTGTAAATAATGCTTCATTAATCTTTAGCCACTGTTTGCGCAGAGTCGAGTTGCCCGAAATGCCGATTACGGGGGGAAAAAACCCGGAAGATAACGGGTCACGTTATCGATGTTGAGTAACCGAGAGTTTCGCGCCGGTTCCGATCAGCGAATCCTATGCCGAACATTTCACCCCCTCCCTTTCCACGCAAATCTAACTACAATCTAACTGACCTTTGGCTAGCCTGACGGTAGTACTTCTTGTAGTTGCTGGCATCCCCATCATGGAGCTGTGTCGATGGTACCAGGTCCAGGGGATGATGCTGAGAATTGCAGTGTTCCGGGTCCATCATTGACTGGAGAAAGAAAGTAAACAAACATTAGAATCGGTCAACGGTGTTGATGTTTGTTTTGGTTCCCATTTGGATCTAATTATGGTATTCATTTTTGTTTGTAAAGTTGCAACTTTTCTCGCAGTTTCGTCAGACAAGCTGATGATAATGTGCAAACAAATAGTTATTGTGAAAGTAACGTTGGGAAACGACTTGCGCGTCAATAATTACGTTGGCTGATAAGGGGCGGTCGATTAATTTTAATGGCGAGTGAATTCGGAGCGTCGATGCAACGTGCGACAAGAACATCTTGAGAAACTGGAAAGGAGAGAGAGAGAAAGAAAGAAGGATGTGCGAATTTGATAAAGGCAAATATTGTTTCGCGGTGAAAACTGCGAGGCTGTTATCGGTGTTGTAATGCGGAGTATTTTATGTTTTGCGTACTTTTTCGCAACTCTTGCTGTGTATTTGCATACACGAATTTGTTGGTGATTAGTGGGATATCTGAGTTGCTGTTTTGTTGAAACGTTTTAGTCTAAAAATAATACTATTTTTCATACTTTATTATTATAATCCATAATGTCTTTTAATTTGTTATCTCGCTGTTCATTTTAAATTACTAATAATTGGACCCTATTGTTAAATGCATATAACGTTAATTTATTTAAATATAGAACAAGTAACAAAGAAAAAGGCTAAAACGAACGTGATCGGTAATATAAACTTCGCCGCTTTGTCCGCAAATCAATGCGGCGGCGACCTGTCTAAAACGAAAATAAAAAACAGCTGTGATTCACGTTACCGCAACAGTAAAAGCGCGTTGCACACTTATAACCTCATTTTTGAAATACCGAGTCACGCAATCCAGCATCGGGTTCCGCGAATCAAATTCCGGTACTAAAATACACCGGATGAAAAAATCGTGACGCAACGCTGTTATTTATTAACATTTCAAAATTCTCACTAAAAAATTCTTATCTAATCCAAAATCACCATCCCTCTCCCCTCCCTTGCGATTATCCACACAATCTTTCCATCTCCCAAAACCCCGAAACTGTCGCATAATTTTGCGAAATTCAATTGCAAACGTAAAACAGTCTCCTCCCAAAAAGAAATTCGCTCAGAACGAGTAAAGTAACAATGAACTGTCAATGCGGAAATTCGGGGAAATGGGGTTTGTTTTGTTGACTTCCGCGAAAAATACTGCGCCTCGGGGTACCGCGGACGCCATTTCTCCCGAACTGTACCTTGAGACGAAAATCGGAGCTTTCGGGTGCGGCGGCGAGGTATTGAACAAGGTGTCGTGCACGCGTTCGGCCGGGCGGCTGTTTACTAATGAATCGCTACGCGGATTCGTTGTGTCGACGAGCGGGGCAGCCTGACATGGGCGCCGCGATAAAGATAATCTTGGTGGCTCGCGGTACGCGGCATGCGCTCACCAGTCAGGATCGCGTACTACATAGTATACACACATGCACAATTCGCCCGGCCAGTGCCGAGCATTCGAATTGACCTGCGCCGTCGTGCTTGCGCGCAGACGCCTGCGAATTTCAGGATTTCGCGCTTTTCCCTGGAAAATGTTTGGGTTCGATAAAAACGGATAGGGGAGAATTGAATAATAAATTGGATTTGGCATTGACGAGTAGAAGGTATTAACTATCTTCATAAAGAATTTGTTAAGGCAAAATGTGGAAATTGATGTTTTCAATTAGAAAACAAGAAATTTACATTTTTATTATTATTATAATAAAAAAAATATTTTATTAATTAATTTTATTATTGTTATTAATAATTTACAATTTTGAGTAAACGTTTTAGGAAAGAAGTTACGATTATGGATTGTTTGAATTAGTAGAGTCATTGAATTCTTCAAAACGAATCGAAACAATCCTTATGTACAGATGACTGGTTTTAGACGAAACATTAACAATACTTGTTAACAATTAACAATTCCCTATAAACAAGATTACGTAAAAAATACTACTTCATTCAAAAAAAAAAATTTTTTGTTATAAATAATGTATAGAAAATGGTTTACACTTATTTTAACAAATCGCAATGACATCTAGTAAAAATTTTTTCATTTAATTGGTGAAAGAGCTCATTGGGATTCGACCTCCCATTCTTCCATGTAGAAATCTTCAAGGGTAACCATTTGGAAAATCATTATACTTTCAAGGCTACTTCAAAAGTTCTATTCAGTCAAATTATGGTATTGTTCGAATAAACTTAAAGTAGAACGTTTGAATGATTTTTGAAGGTGTAACATATTTGACTGTGTGGTTATACCTTCAGACTTCGATATGGAAGGGAGGAGTGTTCGATTCTCAGTTATGGTGATGAAGTTTTTTTAATTGATTAGTTTACTTTGACTACATTTCATTACAATTTATTAAAGTAATTTTAATTAAACATTTTCTGGACATTGGTTTGTAAGAAAAATTTTTGAATTAAGCAGAGTTTCTCACGATCTCGATCTCACGTAAAATCTTACCTCAAAACAGCACATAAGATCTTACATAACATCTGTTGTAAATTCTTACGTAAGAATGTTTGATAAGGTAACAGGTTCATTAAATTTTTTTTATTTAGGCAAAATAATCATTTGTAAAGTTTTACGTTTAGTACTCAATCTCAAATCTCTCCACTTTAAAATTACTTTGAATTGGTCATAATTAATTTCTGTTTTTTTTTTTCAACTTCAAAGGGAAGGGGAAATTAGTCTAGAAAAGTGTTTTTAAATGATTTTGTTTACAAATCCATTCTTATGTACTATAAATGATTGAAAGTTGTTTTAAAAACAATAGTTAATTCTTTTGAATCAGAAGATTAATATTTAGTACTTTTTGTTAATTAAAAATAATTATCTGTCGTGAATGATCCGATGAATAAAACAACGGGAGAGAATAGTAGTAACAGATCAGAGTGAAGGATGTATAGACACCAATTAATGGCGCTTCTGGCTTTGCTGGAGTGGAACTTATCGTTTGTCAACTAGTTTTTTTTATCCATTTTAGACAAAATGGATAAAAGGGAATCCAAAATCGTCAAATATGTGACTGTCTTCGAAGAGAAGTAAAAAAAGGTGAAGTGTTACGTGATCAATGATCAAACAATGAGTAAAGAATGCTAAACAAAGGTGCTCTTGTGACGCATTTCCAGCATTCTGAGTGTGATGATAAAGGAAAAATGACATCAAGTTTGACATAGGTTTATGGAAGATCTTTATTCTGAGTAAAAAATAAAGTATAATACAAAACTCTTCACATCTATCAGTTATCATTTCAACTTCAAAATCTTAACTCAAATCAATAAATTACACACAAATAAATCATCCGGGAATACGAACAAAAACCAAACAATCATTCCATTAATATCCACAATCTATTCCTTCCCCTGAAATTCAAAAGGAACCCCAATAATCAAATTACATTTACACATTATTTACCTAAAACACATAGAAAGGCAACTTTCCAACGACCACCGTTACTCTAAAACAGTAACGTAGATCATGTGAATGATAGTAAAAACTATCATTCACATGATCTACATTAAAATGTCTCCTTTCCCCCAAAATCCCGTTTCTCCAAACGTACATTTAGTCAAAACAGCGCTGCCCAATTTGTTCCCTTTGCATGAAATTTACATAAATCTGGCCGTTTGTCTGGAACTCGCCTTATCTCTCGGACACAAACGAGCAAACACATTCACAAAGTTAACGTTCGTTAACGACTTTTACACGTCAGAGTTATTGACTTGGAGTTGATGCACGGTGCAATAACGGTAAACAGCAAACAGCGGTGTAATAGGAAAAACGGTTCGATGGCCACAAGCATAGCGTGAGGTGTGCGGATGAGATGAGTGGCAGCGAAACGACACAATACGTGAATCCGGCCGAAGTCGGCGTGCGACGAGAGCCGTCGGGCGAGCGGAACGACGAGCGGACGCGCCCGCGACGACGACACCAGAATCCGCGAGAACAGCGCCAACTTCGCGATCCGCCACGCGTCCGCGGTGATCATCGTGCGGCCGTGCACGCTCGCGCCCGCGCCACGTAATCGCGCAATTACATCGCATCGTTTGCGCGTTGCGTAAAATTAATCCTATTTAGGTGACCTCGACCGTCGCATAACCTCCAAGGGGGCCGATCGAATGCAGTCGCGCGAGACACCGGTCACGGCACTTCACGGATGAATGGATATGAGAGAGAATTGGCAGCACTGACGGCGGAAACATATTTTTTTTAATCGAGGGAAATGGGATTTTGGGATTTTAGGGATTGAGGCGACTGAGGGAGATTTGGAATTGGAAGTAATTGAGAAATGTATTGGGAGTATAAAGGGTTGGAAATGTATTAGGGGAGAGTAAGTTTGTATACGAAATGTTATTAGAAAAAGTCTTTGTAATAAAAAAAAAATGTATTTTGTTTCGTTTTTTTGCTCAAAACGTACCAGGAATGTGAAACTGGATTTCAAATTTTCATAGATGGATTTCACATTTTTACAGTTTTCTCCAAGAAAGGTCATTGTCCTCGATTCCATTAGCATATTCAGCTGGCTATTTGATCCGCTCTATTCAGTCCTTTTTGCATTTAAAACAGTCTGAGCTCTATCGGAACCAACTATGCAACACAGCGAACTGAACAGGTTACTTATCACAGCATTGCACAGCATTTCATAAAACAAAAGACGTCTTATGAATGGTGTGAATTTTTAAATACTCTACCCTAACGGAGTAAAAACTTTGAAATGTTGTACGAACGTTTATTAAACTTTCAATGGCTCATAATCGTTCTATATGAATGTTCATTGGATATTGAAACGTTCGAAACGTTTATAAACGTTTTTGCGTTTATTATAAACATTTATGACTTGCTCCGTTGGGGTACAAAAAACCTCATCACCGCTGCATATCATAAGTTCCAATCCCTGTAGACATCGAACGTGGAATCTATGTGGATTCTACATGGAGGAACATTCGGACGTAGATTCCACGTCGAATCTACGTGTTTTAGAGGTGTGTCTGTTAGGGAATGACCTTTTTTCGTTGTCGTTACATGCGCTAACCAAAAACTATCAAAAGCGCCAACGAAAAAAAGATAGATAAGGTGACAATAGCTGATAAGAAATTCGATGAAACTAAGAAGGTAAACATTTTTTTAATTCTTAAAAAATTCGCAATTTTGTCACGAATCTTTTCGTCTCACTAATTACACAATTGTATTCAACATTCACTTCTTAAAAATGGGACAATTTTCGTTTTCTCGCAAACGATGTAGTAAACCGTCTTCAAACTTGTGGCAAAACCTTATAAAAAAGCAAGAATGTAAAAAAAGACTATGGGCGCTTATGATGGGTTTGATCTGCGGCGCTTTTGATGCGCGTTGCGTGGCGTTTATTATGAACCTGATCTGGCGCATATGAGATGATAAGGTGAACCTGGCGCTTTTGATAACCACCGATTGTAAATGTTTAATAGCCCAGATAACGCACTTTCCAGAATGAATTCATTGTGAAAGGAAAATATTCACTTTGGAATCACTTTGGATTTCAGAGTGAATCACTTTGGAATCCAAATGTCCAACTTTTTCCATTCACTGTGAATAACCAAATTGAATTCATTGTGAATGAAAATGACAATTTTTCATATGTCGAATAGATAGATATAATAAAACAAGTACGTTCAATTGATTAAACTGTTTTATTTATCACCCTCTCTATAAAAGTCTTTCGTCCAACTTAGCGTAGTTGGCGACACTGAACAGATAACACAGCGCATAGCGCGAAAAGTTCAAAAACCTGTTCCTCCGTCAAAAGAAAATCTTCGCCGAAATCCGAGTCCTGTCTGCAGGAACAATTGACGTGATCGGAAATTATTCACAACAATCATTGCTGTAAAACTTTATACATCTTCTATACATATCTACAACATATACAGATATATTCATAATGTCATTTTTCACTACAATAATTGCTGCGGATAATTTTCCAAATCGCCAAACGTTTCCTTCCCCAACAAAAAAAAACCGAATTTCCCACAGAAAATTATCCAATTCGAATACAAAAACGACTTTCCCTTTCTATCTCCTGAGATAAAATGAGACAGCCACGCATGCGAACAGGCCTTAAAAAAGTAAATCCACTTGTAAACTATCGCGACAAACAGCTGAAGTGTCAAGAGCTGTCAGACGTTTCAAACATGTCAAATTTCTGGACGCCGATCTTAATAGACAGTCCGAACACAAGACACGCAAAGTTTGTAGGTTAGCGAGTTGTTGACAAACGTCAGCCTCCGCGAGCAGTCGATTTCAACTATTTTCGATAACCCTTTCTACAAGGTGAGATCCCGTTGGCCGAATAAAAATGGAAAATTCGTGTCAGATCAGAGGTTATACGCGACGAGAATTCCGTGTTGGTCTTGATCAAAAACATTTGCCCATTAGCGCGATCATTTGTTTCTAATGCACGTTTCGCTTGCATCGGGCATCTTTGTTCCGACGAATTCATCTGCGAGTTTTCTCAAACTCTCCGCAATTCGCATACAAATGACTTAGATCGCTTATCTGATTCAATGACGAATTTGTTATTGGAAGGACTGATTGCGCTAATCAGTGCTAATACGGTTAATTCACTTTCGCAACTCGAGTTGAGTGACTGTATTATTGTCCATATTTGAGTAAAAATAGAGTAAGTGGATGTGAAAGTGTTTTATTTTAATTGGCAAACTATAAATGAATCGCTGACAGTATCAGACAATAATATTGATTTGCATTTTGTTATGAGAAAGACAGATACTATTTATGTAACACATAACAACTGTTATATTGCGCGTAAATAGCAATTCATTAAAAACATTTTAAAAAACAGTTTTCATTTATATTCTAAGTAAGAAATTAAAACCTTTGAGCATTTTCAAAAATTGTGTATAATGATTATTTTATATTATTGTCATATATTTTTTCTGACAAAATCATATTCATATATGATAGACCTAGTGATAAATGTAATAATTTCATACAGCTTCACCATGCCCAGTACGTATCTCTATGCCATCAACAATGAGGGCCGAATTTTTGGTCTTTCCACCACTGGAAATATGTGGAGGGAATTTGTGTACCTGGGTTTAGAGTTCAAACAGCTCTCAGCTGTGCCACATTTTATGTGGGCCATTGGTGGAGATCGACAAGTATATGTTCACGTTCATGGCCTGGATATCCCTATAAGACTTAAGGAAGAAACTTACGAGAATGAAGTAAGAGTAACAAATGAAGACAACCTGATAATTTAAATAGCAAATACGTTTTGGAGGAAAATGACAAAATGCTGAAAATTTGCAGAGATGGCTTCCACTGGAGGGTTTCAGTGGAAGATTACTGCCAACAGACAGGTACAATTTTTCCAATCAGGATGGCACTGTGGATCGGAGTCGGGATAAGGTGAAACTGCCTTCGATGGCTTGGCAGTGGGAAGGCGATTGGCAAATTGAAACTACACTTGATGGTCAACCATTGGATCATGATGTAAATCTTTCTTGGTTATTTCTATAGAATATAAGACTAGATGGTAAATGAAATTCCATATGTGTCTTTAAATCTCAGTGAAACATTATTTCGATGATACCAAAGAAGAATTCAATGTTCACATTGCATGATGAAGAACACAGATATTGAAATTGTCAGTGTTCTTGTAGAATACCAACTTTTAGATTGAATTTAGATAGTTTTTATCTTGTTATATTAATTTTATAATTAGGGATGGACCTATGCAGTTGATTTCCCAGCGACCTTCACAACGAAAAAGCAGTGGAAATCCTGTGTGAGAAGACGCAAATGGGTTCGATACAGAAGATACAGTGCGATGAATTCCTGGTGTGCCATTGCACCTCTCCATAAGGACCCTACAAAGGTATTAACTTTCTTTTAAAAGTCTGTCATAAGCTTTTATGAACTTAGACTAATTCCATATTTGACTGATTCCAGGAACCATTCATCGACGTCGCTATAGGTGGCAATCAGATTCCTGGAAGTAGTTCAGGCATTCTCATAGTTTGGGCTGTAACTGCTCATGGAAGGGTACTTTTATTTAAATCCCAGTCACATATTCAGGGTAAATTGAATAACATTTCCTACATGACAATAAATCTGTCATTAGGTGATGTTTCGAGTAGGAGTCAGTACGACTTCTCCAGAGGGTCAAAGATGGAGCGCCATAAAGTTAGCCACTGGAAACGAAGCATCGCAAATCAGCGTTGGAGTCACGGGTTTAACTTGGGTGGCGTTGCAGAATGGCAAAGCATTGGTTCGCACTGGAGTTACTCGAGAAAACCCCATAGGTATATGAATTCATTAGTAAAATGCTTTAGTGGTTAAATCAGTTTTTCGTTTATTTATACTGATTAATTGATACATATTTGAAAGGCATCCAAAAAGACTTGTCCTAATGAAATCACCTAAAAGTTTATTTCAATGATTTAGAAACATTGTGTTTGGCTATTTAAAATCCAGCTCTTTATGAAAAACTAACTTAACTTCAATCGTTCCTCTTGTCGATTGAGTTTTTTTACACATCTTAAATTCCAGGTGATGACTGGGCAGAAGTGGAACCCCCAAGCAGTGACCTTAGAATCGTTCAAGTCAGCGTTGGGACCAATGCAGTTTGGGCCGCGACACAGGATGGTAGTGTCTGGTTCAGAAGGGGCATTAAAGGTGAAATGGCTGGAGTCTGCGAGCAATTAGCAACTGGAACCGGCTGGGTTGAAATGCCAACAAAGATGGCGCTAGTTTCCGTTGCGCCAAACGACCAGGTCTGGTTCTTCCATCCTTCTAACTTTCCTCTAATGTTAATATTTTTCTCTAATGTTAATACTTTTCTCTAATGTTATTACTTTTCTCTAATGTTAATATTTTTTGTTTTTAGGTGTGGGCGATCGGTTTCGATGATAGATGCATGTATTACCGAAGTGGTGTGACTTCATCGGAGTTGACTGGCAAAAAATGGAAGCCGATGAACGTACCCATGCAGCTGAGTAGAGCTAGCAGTAATGCTAGTTTATCGTCGACCAATCGCCATAGCGTTTGTGGAAGTGTGCAGAATCGCCACCAGAGTTGGAGTTCGTTGGTTAGGACATTTCCGGACAATTTAATAACTTAATAGGGTTTTTTCACAACTTTTTCAGAAGTAATACAAAGTGCAGCTTTTCCGTGTTTTATTTTATTAATATTACAAACATTTTTATCAATAATAGAAGTATTTAAAAATTAAATTGTTTACTACTTTAGAAAAAAAGTGTGTAAAAAACATTGGAAAAGAGCTTATTACAATTCAGATTAATTTTCGGCCCCATTAGAATCGACCCCACAGTACGAGTGAAGGAACAGCACTGATTCGGGACTGGGAAGAACAGTCTAGGTCTGCGCCGACGCCTACATCTTTAAGACTGTGGCAAAAAACAAACAACGGCGCTGCACCGAGCGCTGTGCCACAACAGTCATTCCAGGAAGAGGGACCTTTGCAAGACAAACGAAGGTGTTGTACTGAAATATGAATTTAATTGGTTTCAAACCCATATGATACTAAATGTGTTTCTTTTTACTTTAGACTGGCCAATTCTTTGGACATGGGAGAATTATCAGAAGCCAGTGTGGCTAACATTACTATTTCAAACGAATCGCTGCCGAAAAGCGGAGAGTCATTTGTGGTTACTGGAAAAGGGATGGGTAGTACTGTCAAGGTATATGGATGTATTACTTATAGCTTCAAGAAACTCTAGTTGATTATTTGAAATTCTGATTTAAAAAAGTCCAGAAAATGTTTCTGGACATTTTCTAGAATATCCAAAAGAATGAATACAAGAGGATTATAATCGTTTTTATATTGTAGATTATTTTCTAAATTTATATTGGATGATTTTTTGGATACCAGGTAAATCCCGCTGCCTGGAGTCCAGTTCATTCCGTGGGTTCAATGGTGGGAACAGAGGCCCACCCTGAAACCGATGGAAGTATATTTGACCCCGACTTTAGAACCGATTGTGGAATTTATGGCGAGGATGATTCTAGCACTGGTGTATACTGGGCAGAATGCGACGTCTTGTGGTCGAAAGTCGAAGCTGGTGCTTGTTATGTTGACCTGAGCAATCCTCCAAAATGGTAGAGGGAAATATATAATATATTCAATAAACCCTGTCGATTGTATAAGAAACTGATTTGCACATGAATTTTCATAGGATTTCTGATGGGAATGGCATGGTGCAAGGAGAAATCTCAGAACCCTGGAGGTTACAGATCTTAGAGGAATTGAAAAACAGGATAAAAGACGTCGAAATTGACCCAGTAAAATACGAAAAGGCGGTCGAAAAGTTAGTCGCTCAAACTGCAATTCATCGTCCAATAATCATCGATTTAAATTTACTGACATTTTCAAATGTCTTTGTTCTAAGGTCTTCGTGGGTGAAAAATGGCGACGCGAAATGTAAATTCAAAAGTAACGCCGGTTACGAGGATTGCGTCATCGAGTTGGAATGGATCAGCAGTGACAGTGGTTCGTTCGACTCTGGGACTCTGACAATACTAAATGTAGATGGCGTCACCACCTTGGTACCTATTTTCACTTACATATCGCTAACTTCCATAAACCTAATCTACGCTTACTAACATAGGGTTAATTTTTAGCTGCAATTCCCCATCGCTGAAATAGTCTGCGTGGTTTGCTGCAGCGAGCCAGGATGTCCAAGGTTAGCCATTCATTTGCCCCGGGCAACCAATACTAAAGTCGTGAGATTGCAATTTGCGAGTGATACGGAGCTGGAGGAGTGGATTTCTCACTTAACGTCAGGTATGTAAATGTAGAAAAGTATTTCAACAACACAGACATAACAGAAATAATCCGGAGTCCGAATTTCTCATGCTGAGAAGCTTGATGTTTCTGTAGGACGACCGCTGTAGGTTTTAATGCAACTAATAAATCTGAAATCACGCCAACCTCAACGTGATTTTTTGTGCCTGTGTAATAATAAACCAATTGAAACTAACAATCGTCTTTTCCAGTTACCTGCCAAGTGAACAATATTTACGGCAAACCAGGGCCTAATTCAATTTGGGCGACGACTGCACTCGGAGACGTTTTTGTTTACGATCCAGCGATCGCAGAGGTAAATTGCTTAATATCTTCTTTTAGGAGGCCTCGACCCAAAAGAAACTAATTTTAAATGTCATTTAGGCTACTTCAAAAGGATTAGAATATCCTATGAAGTAACTTGAAAGTTATCCTAACAAGGGGAGGTACAACAGATCTCAAGGTCAAAATGCCCTCATGACCTCACGATCCCCTTTTCATCTCTAAAGACAAAATCTCTAAATACAAAACTATTTTTAGAAAAGTCAACTCCTGGACGGACTTTACTCCCAAGACCTAAATGGTGCTGGCAAAGAACCACCCTTCGAAACAATACTGCAAAATGGTTTCGGCCCAGGATCTGTCTTAGAGGCAGCTGCCTGTATACACGACGACGCAGACAGGTACGTCGTACCTGTAGTAATAATTATCTCCACAAATTATAGAATAATAACATTTAAGTTTACATTCCATCTGCCTTTAGTCATATCAATCGATCGTATAACGAAATTCAAATAGAATCAATTCGTGACGTTAAAAATCAAAACACCAATCGAAATTCCTCCACGTAACTCCCATTTCTAATTCAGGATCACCTTCAACTTCGTGTGTCACGTGGCGGTGTCCGTCAAACACAAAAATGTGGCGGACAGCGATGTGGCGCTGCATTTCAACCCTCGTCTCAAGGAGAACGTCATCGTGAGAAACACCTACCAAAGTAACCAATGGGGCGAAGAAGACCGGGGTGGGGATTCGCCTATCAGGGCGGGATCTGACTTCACGTTGAAAATCGTCTGCGAGGAGCGGTGTTACCGGATATTTATCAACGATGCAGAGTTCACCACGTACAGTCACAGGATACCTCCGCAGAATGTAACCCATTTGAGGATTAAGGGACTTCTGACTTTACGCAACCTTGTTTATAAATCTCCTACGGTATATATCTGTGATTTGTATCACTGTAAACTGTAATTGGTGGTGGTATGGTGGATTGGTAGTTATCGCGAAATTTTATTTCCAGCTGATTATTGAACCCTTGTTCATGTTCTGGTGGCAAATCGGGGGACATTTGAAGAAGGTGGAAACTTGCAGCTCTGGAATAACGTGGGGCATTGGATACGACAGTACACCTTGGGTCTACACTGGAGGGTGGGGAGGTGGAAGTCTTAGATGTACGAAGATTTGGGCATTAGTTTGTTCTTTTGAGGGAGTTGGCTTATGAGATCATTTTTAACATTTCTTAGTTAAAATTGAAAAAGTTTTTGAGAATACACAATTGATTAGGATACTGATTTGGTATGAGATTTGAATGTAATTTGGATCTTTTCTTCTTAGTCTTATCTTCTTTTCTTCTTCTATATTATCTAGTCTTCTTTTCTATTCTAAGACCAATCAGTCTTAAATTAAGATTATTGAGTCTCAAACCTTACAATATATTCCAGAAATGGCAAGGAGCTAAAATTCATATTACTTTTAGAAAAAGAAGCAGTGAATGATTTCCTAATTAATTAATTAGGAAATTAATTTCAAAACTGCCATAAAAAGACATATAGTTTAATTATAATAATATATTATAATGTAGCAAAGTTCAACCTACTTTTTAGGAATTCTTCCACATCGTAAATTCCAAACTGGCATACAATTTGAGCTCACTGACATTTCTTCCAACCAATAAGCCAACTACCTTAACTAATACTGTAATCAAAATAGTGATGTAAAATTTAATTTTACAATGATTTCGATTGCAGTGTTAGATGCAAGTAACATTGGAATTAATTCAATGGTCGACACGCACAATTACTATGTATATGAGAACCAACGTTGGAATCCAGTGACTGGTTACACTTCCCACGGACTGCCAACTGATCGGTACATGTGGAGCGACGCGACTGGTCGAAAAAAACGAACTCGAGAGCATACCAAATTACTGTCAATGCACTGGCACTGGGTACAATTTAATTAAATGGTTTAATTAAATCTCAAAGACAAAATTCAACATGGAACAGTTTGATTAATTTTGTGGTGCCGTATCCAGGTTTCTGATTGGATAATCGACTTCCACACACCCGGCGGTGTCGATCGCGATGGCTGGCAGTATGCCACCGACTTTCCCTCGCAGTATCACGGCAAAAAACATTTTACGGACTACGTGAGGAGGAGAAGGTGGTTCCGCAAGTGTCAGCTGACGACCAGCGGCCCCTGGCAGGAATTGGGGAACACCAAATTGGTTGACGTTTCATTATATGTAAGGATACGTTTGTATCTTTAGGAACGATTTTTTGGATATTTGTTACTAATTCGGTGAATTTCAGACGTCTGGAAATCAGTCGGAATTCGTTCACGTGTGGGGTGTGGCATCCAATGGGGAAGCTTTGTACAGGCATGGAGTGACTGACGCTTCTCCAATGGTACGCTTTAAATTTGAATGAACCAAATTTACCATTTGCAAACAAGTTATATCAGAGATTGTTGTTATATGGTTTTTGAATAACGGATAAAAAGTATTCATCGTTCAAACTTAAAAAGAATTATGAATAATGTCTTATTCGTAATTCAAACTCGAAATAAAAATAAGTTGTCATTAAAGACAGCTTTTAAATACAATTTAAAGCTGTTTTTTATTAAATACATTTTATTAAATACAATTTAATTGGTTTCAAACACATATGATACATTTATTAAATACAATTTAAATGTTCATTCATCGTAAATTTCAAACTTCAGAGAAAGTATTCATTCATCATTCAATTTAAGTTTGAAAGACGAATAAATTTGAATTCTTCATTGAAACTGTCTTAGAAAAGAAATATTTTATTTTACCTTTCAAAAATGAACCACTTTTCATTCATCATTTTTCACGGTTCACACTAGGAATAAAAGTATAAATATATTGGCCACATATACTGGAGTATATAGGAAAATATTCTATATATATTCCCATTATATTTCCTGTATGTTCCAAATGTTTGCAATATATTGTGAATGTATCGGGAATATTTTGAGAATATATTTCTTTTTACTTTGCGTTTTATTCAAACAAGGCTCAGCCTTGATTTATACATTCAATGACATTAATCAAATGTTATTATAGGGAGTTACGTGGGAGCATATACCAAGTGATCAGGCACTAACGGGTATTTCATGTGGTCCCAATGGTCAAGTTTGGGCTGTTGGCAAAAATGGATCGTCATATTGGAGGTTTGGGATCACACCTGACAAACCCACAGGTATAATCTGAAATTGAAATAAATCATGCAGTCTAGCAATTTTAACTGTATTATTTATTTAATACATTCATCAAAACTAAGTAAATGTGCATGAAATCCATTTAGGCAACGTGTGGCAAAATGTGGAACCTCCACATGGTGCACAGGTGAAGCAATTATCTGTTGGAAATAATGCGGTTTGGGTCCTGGATACAAACGGTCGACTGTCTGTGCGACGAGAGATAGATGCCAAAGTTTTCCCCGAAGGCACTCACTGGCAGACTTTGCCTTCTATGCCTAATGACCCTATTCACATGGGTAAGAACCGTTTGTGACAATATACTAATGTTTTATTTAGGTTTTTAATTTGCTTTTGTTCATATTATATAGGAAGATATACAATTTGAATAAAAAATGTTTTGAGTTTAAAAAGTTACATCTACTGCATGGAAAATTTTCAAGCTATATGTAAGATTGTTTACAACGAAAAAAATTATTCGGCTGAAATTTTCTTGAATGACAACGAATATTGCCATTGAGGAGTTTTCTGAGTCGTTCCTTTTCGTGGTAAATAATGGAACTTACGACAGCTTAACAATTTTTTATGAATGTAGTACATGTTATATTTAAGTTTGTTCTTTAATTGTGTCCAATCCTCCGATTGACAAACCATTATTTTGTTTTCGATACAGTCTTACACTATGCAAAAAGTTTTTTGATACCATCCAATGAGTCAGGTAATTTTTTATTTTGGTTTTTTAATTACTTTATTGTGTGATTATTGAATAAACTGATGCAAATGATTATCAAACAATCACGTTTACTTTTGTCAATGAAATTCGAAAGTATTTGTTTAACTTATTTAAACGAATGGTAATAATGTTAAATAAATAAGAGATATTTAATTGATGATTATTAACGTGATTCTTTCTTAATGTTTTCTGTTGATCATTTATATTGAAGCATTTTTTATTTTATTTATTAAATTAGATCTTTATGTGCAATATTCTATATGTATTAGATAGATTGTAGAGGAGAGATTGAAATTGTTTTATTTTGTAATAGATATGTCTGTGGCAACTGCGAAACAAGGTTTTCGTCAAGTTTCCGTTGGACGCGATCCTGGACAAGTTTGGGCTATTTCCGGAGCTGGAATAATATGCCGTCGAATTGGAGTCACCAATGAGAATCCAGCTGGAACTGGATGGGTTACAGGAATCGGGGTAATTTCATTTTTTCATCATTTTTGAAGAACTATCTACCAAAATGGTTAAAATTGCTATTATTTAGTCGATTTTCTTCAAATTGGAAAAAAGAACAAAATGTGACTTTGAAGTTAAGAAAATACAAAAAGTTTTCAGAATATTTCATTTTAGTAAACGTTAATCTAATCTAATGTTACAAATTAAAAAAACTTACACAAAACTCTTTTTTAGGCCAATTGGCAGCATGTGAGTCTCGGAGCCCTGGTCAGCAGAACGGAATAGTCCCCAAAACACGATCCACGAAAGTCCCTCACTGGTGAGAATATATTGAACAAAATCTAGTCATAGATTTTCGCCGATATACGAAACTGAAAGACTCAATTGGCCATAACAGTAATTAACAGTTACAATATTTTCCGATGATCTTTTCTAACGATCCAATCATCTTATCTTATTTGTAAATAATCCGAGATACTTTTTATATTCATTTTTTAACTGCCATCATTTCGATTTTATAACCTTATATGATTTTTAATATAATTTTGAATACGCTTGTGCTTTGGTCAACGGATTTAGCTGTTAAAATCAAACGGCCACAGTCTCAGTGGAAAGTCTGCAACAGCGCCACAGTGGCGGAACGCGAGAAACGGGCATTTAGATCGTTTATGTGATACCACGATTTTTTTATACCCCCTTCTTATATATTCTTATGATTAATAAGTGTTCATTTTTAATTCCCGTTCTCGCCACTGTGGCGCTAGTGCGACTTCATCGCCAAGAGTCAATGATTGTAATGTCGCTTTGTTTTCGACTTCCGCATTCAGTGTGATATGTATGTATGTTCAGTGTAAGCATACATAAATCACAAAGCTTCACCTTCAGAATTACAGAACGTAATTCTGAAATCAGAATGTAATTCTAACAGAACGTATAAGATTGTCAAAAATGGCGAACGTCGCGTGTTCCAGTGTATGATACTTTCAGTTCTAATTCAGAGGCTTAAATCAACGAAATGGTATATTCTCTCAGTATTACATAGCATTTATTGCTCGTTTAGGCTACATTTTGATAACTCAAAAGAGAACTGTAAAAAGTGTACCATTGCAAGTTTTAGGCTTGAAAAGCGCGACTCAGTTTACAGCACCGAAGGAGGATTGTATTCAATAGTAAAATTGTAAATCCATACACAAACGTAGAATGGATAATATAAATAGAATTGTACTATCAGATACAACATTCAGAAAGATAACTGCAGCTAATTCGAGTCGCACTTTTCCTCACTGAATGGAACGGATGAACACGAGCCATATCGATCTTCCTGACTAGTTTTGATAATCGTCGGACTCGCGAATAATCGTCAAGTTTTATTAAATTAAATATTTATTCGCTGTACAAAGTATACACCTATATATTCATACACTACAAAACACATTTATAATGGTGATTACAGTGAAACGTACATCCACTTTGATTTTGAGATTAAAGCTCTTTCATGATCGCTATAATCACGACGTATAAAATGTATGCGGCTTATGATAACGGGACACAACAAATGTGCGCAAGATTCATTGTTCGTAAGTTGTCGAGCAAGTTGTTTAGATTTACAGATCGCAACGACTACGTTCGATTCACGAAGCTGTATTGATTTGGCAAATACATTTGGGTTTTGCGCGTTTGGCGCTGCTAATCTGAACTGATTAGCGGCACCAAACCTCGCGAAAAAATACAATTGTGTGTGTTTCGTTTCTCACCACTTCTAGATGCATGTACAACAAATATGTAAAAATCACGTGTCGCTCCTACTGTACAAATATTACACTTTATGACTTTTAATTACAATCAAACTACAGTTTGAAGAAGGTTTTTATATCTATAAGTTTTTTTTCTTTTTTTCGTTTTTGAGTTCAATACTGAAGCTTGATTGTGACAAAAGAACATTTTTCTTAAGTAACACAGCCTTGCAATATATTACGAGAAACTGAGTACAAGTTTGCAGATTATATTGCGAAGTTTTGGGGATTCGGCAAATATCCCCCAACGTGACTTTGCGATGCGCTTTGGCACTATTTCATTAGAAGTTCAAAGTGCTGAGTGCAGTTTTTGATGATTCAACTGTGAAATCTAGAAAGTCTACTCTCTTAATAAAACGCGATGCTCGTAAAAATGCAGTCATCGTTTTTAATATCTTTCATTGAAGATTCCTCGGTCGAGGAATTTCAAAGGAAAATTTCATTTTTGGCAGTAGTTTATGAATTTCGATGACGCGGTTGTATGTTGCCTTTTTCGATGTGAAAAGGCTGTCAATTCGTTTGTTCTAAATAAATATGACATTTATATACATAATATAAATGATTATGTATATAATTAACATAAATATACATGGCTTTATTCAGAAGTAACACTGGACTATTTTATGTTTTAATCATAATAGAAATGGAATGCACGATATATTGTATATCATTGCATATTCCATTATTTTACTTAATAGCAAAATTTACTTTTAAGTACAATTTTGGCTTGTCTTAAGTCCAATGCTAAATCTCAATAAACTGTTTAAAGTGTCAGGTAATTAAAATCGAGTCTCGACTTTTTCAGCATCAATTTTCCGTAAAGATTCCCGTTTGCCTTGAACACTATGACAGATTCCATAACTAAAGTATATACAAAATCCTGAAACAAGGAAAAGGGTTTTGTTTCATTGCAAGTTGAAAAAGCAGTATAATAATATGAACTTCAAAATTACGGTATATAGCTTACCTACAAACATCCATACAGAAAACCTTATCCAGGTAAATTTGTCTAACTGAAGCATCAAATACAAATTGATAAATATACTGAGACATGGTATTACTGGAACTAGTGGAACCTAAAAAAAGTTAAAAATTGAAGTCACCAAAATGTTGATAGAAATGTTTTTTTTTCATTAGGCTTTGGTATATTTGTTTTAAAAATTACTTTAAACGCCAAAACCACGTCATGAGTAGGTTGTCGACCTATAGCTACAGTTGTCAAAATCAACATCAATGCAATTATGCATAATATAATGATAATTGTTACGCGAACTTCGCTGGATATCCTATTATTCAATTGTCCTAAAATTGATCCAAAAACTAACACCATCACACCTGCAAAAAGTTAGTCATATTAATAAAAAAACAGGTCATTAAAAAACTGATAAATTGCAATTTAACAAGATTTCCAGTTATTGAAAATTTAAGAAAATCGGAGGCAAAATGACAAAGTGGCTTATCTCTTATTGTTACATTTTCGTTATTCAATCTTCAGAAAATAAAACAACGAATCGTTTGTTATTGGTTCATTCAATAAAGCGACACAAGGAAAACATATCGCTTCGAAGCAACGCGCATTTTTCCTCGATTTATCCTGTTATCTTGATTAACAAATTAAAATCGTAGGAATGTTTCTTATTTCTTAAACTGACAAAACGAAGATGAACAGCTTATAGATCGAAGAAGAAAATGACAATTAAATCTTACTGAAAAATAGGACGCCCCACTTAGCCACATTACTGGAAAACGATGTAGGCTCCTTGAGGTTATTTAGGTTGAACAGTTGTGCAAACAAATTCCAAGGTCTCATCGAGGAGTTACCATATGTGAGACTTTCTGGACTTTTGGAGGTGATTACTTGCTCTTGATATCTGTAAGAAGATATATTTTTAAATTTAAATAAATCCAGGTTAATCGGCTGAATCTATGACACAGTTTCAGTAGTTTAATGAATCGACAAATAAAGATTATCATGTTTAGTCTAAACTAAAACAAACCTCAGTATCAGAACAGATACTGCTACTATGGTGTAAGCCAAGAGGGTTCCAATGGACATCATGTCGATCAGCTGCTTCAGGTTGAATATCAGAGTCATAATACCTGGGAGCAAGAGATATATTTATTTTACAACAAATGTGAGAAAATGTAGAAGCTTGTTAATTTCCTTAAATGTATATACCAGTTAGCAATCCAGACATAACTGTTCCCAAAACTGGAGTCTTTGTCCGACTATTCACGTTGGAGAGGAATTTGAAAATGATACCGTCGCTGCCCATAGCATAGAGGATACGTGGCAAGGGAAACATAGCTCCCAAGAGACTTGTACAGAGTGCAAAAATAGCTCCAATGTTGACGATCAATCTTATTGTCGGCCATCCGAGTTGATCAAACACGTAGGGGAATGGGGCATTTGGATCCTACAATAATTCACCCAATTAAACTAAAAAAGTTGAGACCTTAAGACAACATTATGTCTTAAGTCTAAGAAATGTCTTCCAACAAGTTTGAGGGTACTCTTGTTTGGAATCATAGTCAATATTTGAATAACAATATGAAACTGGCCAGACACGAACCTGATTATAATAAGGCCACATCATCGTTAGCACTGTCGAAATGCTGAAGTATGCGACGAATGTGATAGCTAAGGAAATGACGATTGCCAGAGGGATGTTTCGTTGAGGATTCTTCGCTTCTTCACCAGTAGTGGCCACAGTATCAAACCCAACGAAACCATAGAAACAAGTGGCAGCTCCAGCCATGACTCCACTAAAGCCAAATGGTAGAAAACCACCCTTCCCTGCTGTCGCTGTCACGTTCGCTGGTATAGACTCCTGGGGGATGCTCCAGTTGTCCGGAGTAGCTGCAATCATTCCATTATTTACTCAAAGTCCCGAGGATTTCCTAGATACAGATAAATTACAACCCATAATCTTCTCTGGTTCAGCAATAACTAAAGGTATACCTTTAAGAGATCCAGCCACGATGATAATAGCAATAGTCGTCAGATTGATAATGACAAACACATTATTCAGTATCGACGACTCCCTCACTCCCACACTCAGGATCAGCGTCAGGAACATAACCATCACGAAGGCGAAGAAGTCTGGATACTCCGACAGGAACTGTATATCTATCGGAAAGTACTCCCTCAGCACATTTCCCATCGCATGGTGTACCAAGTTGTCAATATAGTTACTCAGACCTCGAGCCACACTTGCAGTTCCTAGAACACATTCGCTCTAATCTAAATCTGCTCCATCCCCTTCAACCAACTCACTTCCACTCCCATCTTAGACTTACCTATCACGTACTCCAGAATCAAGTTCCACCCAATAACGAAGGCGATGAATTCCCCTACTGTCACGTAGCTGTACACATAGGCAGAACCAGCTTTGGGAACCCTGGATGCGAACTCAGCGTAGCACATTCCTAGGAAATTCAGACCAGACATTGATTATTCAACCAGTTCACCGAAGTTCTGTGGGAGGAAACGGAATCAGGTCTCTGTCTAGGATTTGTAAAAACACCTGCAAACGCCGAGGCGATAGCTGCGATGAGGAAGGAGATACAGACAGCTGGTCCAGCAGAGTCCCTGGCCACACTGCCAGCCAGGACATAGACGCCCAAGCCCAGGGTGGATCCGACGCCCAGAGCGGTCAAGTCGAACAGTCCCATGACCCTGGCCAGTCTGTCATCGCCCTTCTCCTCTTCCACCTCCCGCCTCCGGGACAGGGCTCTCCAGCTTAGGGCCTTGCACCAGGTGCTGGTCATGTTTGCAGAGGCGATCGCTCAGATCAGTCTGGAACCACCAAAAACAGTTAGACTAACTGGTTGGTTCCTAAGTTCGAGTTGTGTAACGTCCAAAGAAAAGATGGACTATCGGAGGAGAACCAGTAAGGGTCTTTGACAAGTGTCTACTTTTTAGATAATTAGAGATCTTTGGTGTCTATGAGATAAGAAGGTCTTGATCCAAGACAGCTAGATGACTTGTTCACCAAACTGTCTCAGAATAGGACACTTGCTGTTTACAGTGAAGACAGGTGGAAACGCACCAGTCTAATACCCCAAACACCAGCTTTCCTCCGGAGGCGATAAACGCGACTGAGCGAGACTTCACAGACGCGTAATCGAACTGCAAAGAAATACTTTTTCCTGTTCGGGGAATGGATTTGTGATGGATGATTGCGTCAATGCTAATGACCACCGAACCATGAGTCAGGTGATTAGATCCGGAGTAGATACCAAAGGCTCGAATTCTGGGAGAGATGGAGGTGTCGTGATGCAACCAAATGTCAGCGTTATTAATTGTTCGAGTCGACGGTGCTCTCTCCGGTGATAAAAGTGCTTGTTTCGCGAGGCTTCCTCGTTTGAAAGGACGAAGTAATTAAGTGTTATTCCAATCTTCCAAGACCAACTGGTTTATGTAATGAGGAATGGGAAAATGAAGGTGTTAGGAAAAACGGACCTTTATGGGGACGAAACGGAGAAGACTTGTCTGACCGAATTCGATAGTTCGAATTAGTAGTTACTCAGTCTGAAAGAGACAGACCATGTTATCGAAAGAGTGCAAACGGCGTAGATAAAGGTAATGCACTTAATCGCATAATCTCATAATAATTGCGTGAGTTGAGGCATTAAATTTTCCAGTACTTTTCTCACGTTTTTGGAGATCTGGCGAATCGATGTCAAATTATCAAATTCTACCTATTCTTCACTCTCGAATTTTAAATGAATAAATGAATCTGCCTGAAGTTCACAATATTTTATCAATCTTTGAATATAGATATTGTGTGCGGTTTTCAGGTGCGCAACATTTCCAATCTCCACAACGCAAATTAATCAATCCCGCAGCATCATCCCATTCCGATAATGCGACGGGAACACAATCGACCAATCACCGCAGCGCACAATTAACCCAATTACAGGGTCCCGTCGCGCGCGCGATCCGGCCCTGAAAATCCTTATCCTTTGCATCATTGCCTAACGCGTATTTAACAAGGTTGTGACCCAGATGGAGTGCAGTAGTAGGCCTCTTTCAATGGGTTTAATACACTATTTATATTCGCCGTCGTTCGACGGCGCGCAAAAACCACCGACTCGCGCGCCGCGCACGTTTTTATGCTAATACGCAATTAAAACGTGTGTCCGCCGCTCGACCAGCCACAATCTCAAATGCCACATTTTAATTGCCTTGTCGAATCAATCGTCGCGAATTGGATTTCCTTAATGGATGATAATTTTTTGTAAACGCGGGGAAACACTGTAGATGAATTACTGTTTTTAGTTTTAAATGAGTTATTGAGGATGATAAGAAGGCGAAGAGTGCATTTTCTCGAAATAAAATTGCTGGAATACAGAAATGCATTTCTGGAAAAGTGAAAGAAAATCTGAGAATTGGTCTATTTCAAGTATTTGTCGACGTTTTTTGGAATAATTTTTATAAGGAAACGCAAACCTTAGAAACAATGAAAATTAGGAGTAATTTTGCAATCATTTAGAATGGTTTATACTAGAAAAACATGGAATTGCACAAGCATTGTAATAAGCAATAATTACAATACCAATGCATGTATTTTAAAAATTAATTTAGAATAATTCTCAGATTAAAAATGTTTTTTTATTATTTAATAATAATACTTGCAAACAAAAAAACTTTTGAAATGTACCAGTTTCACTGAACGGGAACAACATTGAAATCGAAACCTCTTTCCACTTCAATTCCACTTCAAATATTTTCAATAAACAAATGTTCACAAATCATGAAAGACGAAAATGACCAGTCGATGTTTTCCAACGAATGAACTCAACGAATGAAATTCTTTCCACTACATACCAAATCGCGAATCTTCGGAAACACTGTCGTATCGGGCGAAATCGAAAAATCGGATTAGTTTCCGGTTCACGGCGGGAACGCCGCCCAGGAATCTAATCGTAATCGGACTCATTGAGCGGCCGGCACCCAAGTGACGGGTGTCATTAATGCTCGGCTATTCAGTCAAAGCGCGCCCGTTCACTCGGTCGCAGCCCTGAAAGCTTGGTGCGATCCGCTCGCACCAAGCGGAATGCGCTTTCGCGCTACGCTTTAACGGCCGAAGTGCATTCGTAGAATGCGTTTTGCAAGCTGATAAATGTGCAACGAAAAATAAAATTGCAGGCAAACAACGCCGGACCGAAAAGGGGCTGGGTCGGAACCATTTTTTTGCGCGCCGATTCGCGGTAAAAAGCGCGTGTTTGCGAAATCGCGAATCAAATTTATCGAGAGCAATCGGCTTTCCATCAGCAAACAGCCAATAAATGAATTAGGTGGGCGATAAGCGCGAGATAGCGTCTTATTATCGAAAATTCTCACGTTATCGGGCAACGTGAATCACGGGCGAAGACCCTGCCGAGCGCGAAAGTGGACCTTTAGATATACTTTGCATCTCAATGCGATATGTAAAAACACGATAAGCCGCTGTTTTTTCGCGTGACGCAGGACTGCATTTTGACGCAATTGCTCAATCGCGATGGTCGATTAACGTTTTGGGTTTTTCTGGTTCGTAAAAATCGAAGAACGATTTTGGAAATGGAAGTTGGAATTAACCTAATGGAACTCCAGAATGTACTAGGATGATATTCTTGGTACATAATAGGAACACTAAATGTGAGGGAGAAAATATTTCTGGAACGTATCAAAAGTATTTCTGGTCCATTTTCAAAATCGAAAATTTAACCAGGTAGTTCCAGAACTGGCCAATATTTGCCCAAAGAAGTTTATTTGTTCAATTTTTGGTTTTTCTGCCCCATTTTTGACCAATTTTGTGCCAATCCCACGTTTGGTTCACTGGGAACATACAAAAAATTAAAATGTTTCTTTGTAAATGTTCCAGAAATATGTAAAGCATACTAGAGAATTTTTTGTACCAAGAATATGTTTTTTTCGGACATTTACGTTGTTTTAATATTTTGCAATATTTCTGGCATATTTGAAATATTCCAGAAAAATAATCTATATTAAGGTAGAAATAATCTAGAATAATACCGAATTTTTCAAAAATGCTGTTAAGCTATACTTTCAAAACAAATTAAGTTATTAAACAAATTATCCGAAGATTTAAATCTACGAAGCTTCGAAAAAAATCCACATAAAAACTCACATTCAAAGATGCAATTTAGATTTAATTAACAATGATTTTATTTTCGACAATTAAAATTTAAAAGTCGAAAAAATTGCAAGTGTTTCTTTCATTGCATTCACATAAAAAATACCGGAAAGCGTTAAAAATGAAAATGTAAAAAAAACAGACAATAAAAAATAGAAATATTAAAATGTACAGATAAAAACTATTACTAAACGCTAAAGCATTTTTACGAGCGATGTAGATAACAATTAACAATCCGAAGCCTTTTTAAGCACCTGTTTTTCTTGGAACAATTATTTTAATTCGTTAAATAAAATATTCCTTTCAAACTATCCAAGCTGCCTACGCTATTCAACCGAGAGATGCGTATGCAAATCAAGTCGTCTGCAGAAAGATACACTTCCGCGCTCCACATTTATCAAAACAACCGCCAAGCAAATAACAATTTCTCGTCAACAAATTATCCCACGTGATTGTCCGGAAGAAACCTGTCCGAAAATAAGCTTACCGCGCGTGTTTCCAGCGACATAAATTATGCCAAAAGAACTACAAAAACGAGGAAACTCGGTCTCTGGCCTTGTGCAAATGAATCGCTGCAAATGAAAATGATGCCGCGAAACAATCACGCTCTCGCATTTGTTTTCTAATTTAAACAATTTTTCATGCTTTCGTTATATAATAACGAAGTTAACGGTACGTTTGCAAAATACAGAAAAAAATATTCACTAGGAATAAATGGCTAAATAAATATAAATTCCCTCTAAATAAATTGCAACAAAATTTGCATTGAGTACTATGGAATTTCGATCATTAGTTGCAATTAATTCCTATTTGAAAATATCATTATTTTTCATCGTGAGATGATTCCTTATGTTTGAACATATTTTGAAATAACGATTTACACGTTTCAAAAAATTCAAACATGATAGCACATAAGCCTGATTTGATTAAAAAAATTGGATTTCGTGTTGAACTTCGCATTAATTGAATTGTTCTGTATTTGTTTAATTTAATTTAAATTATATGTTGATTGAATTAATTCCAAATTGGAAATTAAAATGTAATTGTAAAGAATTGAACAGAATTCATGTTAGCTTCATTTAATTATTTTCTAAGTATTCAAAATAATACCCTCAATGTATAATAAAAGGGAATTAAGGTAGTTCCGTTATGAAGGATCGTACTTCGGGTGCCAAGTGAAAATATGATCTTAATAT
>JABFPB010000194.1:0-50081 GCA_022817645.1 Ceratoteleas bidentatus
TATGAGTATGTAGTATCACATACTATTAGAAGTATAATGTCTATATGTAACTATATGTTTGTATGCGGTTTCTGTCCATTTGAGGACAGTGTAAATATCTTTTACATTCTAATACAGTAATTTAAATAATTTGTATGGATCTCATTTCAAATGAATAAGCGCATACATTTAGATTCTTATATGGAAAAAATGTGTGGAATTACTATCACATCCACATTGAAATTATAATCAGATAATACTATTAAATACACATAGAAAGAATCAACTAGTAGTTCCTTGCTTCGTCTAATAGAAATGTATACGTAAATCATGTTACATGCTGATTGAAAATAAATTAATTGTAAAAACTTATACAAACCAAGAGAGATTCTATGATTCGTCTTAAGAAAATCTAACATTTTTATTGGTAATTTCATATACAGGCAGGTGGTGGTTCGAAAAAATGCACCTTCATAAGAAAACACTTATAGATTCTAGTAAACTTATATAAACACATAACTACAAATAAGACTGTCTATGCGTAGAATCCGAATCCTATATGGAAGAACCACTTTTCTTACATGTTTCTATAAGTTTTTATAAGTATTTTTCAACAGGGATTCCGTATAAGTTCTTAGGAGTTCGGGGGAGTATCACGGATGTCAAAATGACGTCGAAATTCAAAAGAGTTCGAAAGACATCTTGCTGACGCTACAGAAATTGGAATGAGTTCGAATGAATTCGAATGAGTTCGAATGAATTCGAATGAGTTTTCGGCTTGCGCGAGGAACTCACTCGAATGAATTCGAACTCAGTCGAACTTCTGTGACGTCTGCAAGACATCTTTCGAACTCTTTTGAAGTCCGACGTCATTTGGACTATCGTGATACTCCTCCGAACTTGTAAGAACTTTTACAGAATCTTTGAAGGAGTTCGGAGTAGTCAGCCCCTCGTGAAAAGCTATAGGAAACAATGCGATTGTTTTATTTTAATTAATTTCACTCACTACAGATTTAACAGAGCCCAAAATCTAACCCACGTACAGAGCTCACTAAAGTTTAACTAAATCAACAAAATCTAAACCCGCGTATAGAATTCGCTGGAGTTTAACCCACCAATACAATTCTGTTGGTTCAGTTAAGGAGATGTCGAATCGATAGCCGAAGTTTGAATTGGCCATTATGGCGCGAAAACGAATTTTTTGTTAATTAAAAAGAAAGTAGTAATCGAAGAATGCTTTTCTGACATTTCGAACATTCTGCATAAAAATCTGCGTGTTTTGAACCAAATTTCGATCATATTCATCAGCGCATATTCAAGAAACTCGTTTTTCGTTTTCTGGAGTTTATTTTTTAGGTTAGAAATGAGTTCGAAAACGGAAAACAACTTTCTTGCTAATACTCTGTCGAAAATGATCGAAAAGTGGTTCAAAAGACGCGAATTAATGTTATATCTTGTTCAGTAAGGCCTGGAGATATTATAAAACCATAGTTTTACAATTACCAAATATAAAACTATATGACTTTTACCAAATTTAAAAGTCAAACCTTGTTCTTTAAAGGATTCTCTTCAAGTTCACCGATGAAAATGTTGACTTTTGTTTATAACTTAATCACAAATCACTTTAGTTAATTGAATGAATACACGACACATTATAAACAATGGACGATTAATACTATTACAGTGTAAAATTTCGTGAATTTGAAACGGTGAACTTGTAGAGAATCCTTCAGAGAACAAGGTTTGACTTTTAAAAACCAAATTTAATAAAAATTAAAAGTTTCGCTGCATTTTTCTATGACAAAACCGTAGCCTTAACTTCCAGCATTGAAATATAAATATTGTAATATTTAATAATTGTACAATTATAGTTTTATAATACCTTCAGGCCTTATTGAACAAGTTATAACACTAATTAGATAAATATCTTCAATTAATTCGATAATATAACACATTTTATATTATCGAATATTATCGATAACATAACATATTGTACCTCGCCCTTCCCCCTTACCACACGAGTGAGATCCTTAACCGTAATTATCAATAGTGTGACTGCGTGTCGCGGGCGGCGAGTACGAGCGAGTTTTTCTCAAAACTATGTTTCAGATGCGGTGGCTACGATTTCTCCGGCACTACCAAACTGAATTGCTTGAAATTTGTTGAGATTGTGCATGAAATATATCTTTCATTTCATTCATCCAATAAAGCTTTTAAAATTTATGTTGTTTATTTATCTGAAAAACATTATAAAATGGTTTTTTTTACTGGAAAATCCCATTTTTTCTTTTCGTTAGCACCATTTTGTTTAAACAGTAAAGATTTGAAAAAAAAAGATCTTGCATAAACTATCCACTTTAAACTTTTGTATATTTATTAGAAACTCGGTGAGATATCTTGGCCACCGCAAATTACGTCTAAAAAATGGGGTTTCAATGATATTATTAATATTTTATTATTTATTAAAAAAATCAAAATGTCAGTATAATGAAGTGTTCTCCAAATGTTGCTGAATCCATCATATACTTTATTATTTAAATCTAATCTATACTTTCGTAATTATACTCATGCAAAATAACGTATGATTTAGACGTTTCTACATGTATATTCCCCCTTAAGTATGCATGTAATCAAGTGTGGTTCAGCATTCAGTTAAGTGTATATGATTTGCAAAATTGCAATAACTGTATACTAAATTCACTATTTAACCAAGAAGCTTCCTCGTTAGCCTCTTGTGCGATTTAAGTGAGATAAAAGTTAAATTGATAGCAACGTTACCACTCTGGCCAAGTAGTAACGCATTCGACCCCTAACCGAGGGGTCGTCGGTTCAAGTTTCGGGTTTGACTTACTCAAAAAAGAAAAATAATATAATATATCGATTGATGGGTAGTTCCACTTTATCTTTTTCTATTTTCTTTTATAATCTGGCCTAAAAAATACAAAATTCCCCATAGATTTCGGGGAATCCAAACTTTAACAATTAAAAAAAACACATTACAACCGCTTTCACAATCAACTGTATGCGGAGGGACGACACAAACACTAGACTAGACACAAACATTCTATGCAGATAAGTCGTGTTGTTGACATGCGAGTTGTGGCTCGACTTCGACAATCCACTCCAGCATTTGCCTGACGTTCAAGGAAACCACGAAAAACCTTGAACAGAGTGGCCGGCAGCGGGAATTGAACCCGTCACCTCCCGAATGACAGAGCGTAGGCAAGGTATCGCTACCAACTGAGCTACTGTCTCGGTTAGTAATGTGTTTTTTTGTTTTTTTTTATATAAACAATAATACTGCAGGTAAGTCAATAGTGAGATTCTTTTTAATTTGAGTGTATTATTTAATACTTACGTGTTATAATTTATTTTATTAAACGAGGTATTTCGTATTAACAAAACTACAAGATGAATCAAATCCGTTGAATAACTCGTTTTTAACTAAAGCTTACAAACATGTCGGAAAGTATATTCGGGTTTGTAAAACGACACGAATAGTGTTGTGTTTACACCGAAGATCGAAATCGAAAAAAATAGTTGGTTTTAACGCTAAACAACAGCAAACAGTAACTTGCATTGAACTGCCGATCTAGATGATCCTGTTTGTTTTGCATGTTTTCTCGAGAATTCCAAACTGTGTTGTCATTCCTCATTGGTTAGATGATTTTTTCCATGCATCAATCACAAAGAGTATTAAGCCACTTATTTGAAGAAGGGTAATTACAAAACAATGATTCGAACCGCCAACACAGTTTGGAATTTCTCGAGAAACTGCGCAAATAGGATCAACCGCATCGATAGTCCATAATACAAGTTATTGTTAGTGGTTCATCTGCGTGGGCACGAGACATACTGCCTGTGCATCACGTGCTGTCCGACCGGGGAACCTCCCGTGGTGTGCCTGTTGCTTACAAAAATCCGGCGGATACTTCGCGACCATCTGTAAGTTGGCGGCGGTTAATGCGCGAGAAATGTTCGGTCTTCGATAAACATAACGCTATTCGTGTTGTTAAAATAAGATGTATATTACTTGTTTAACTTAAACATTTTAGGAAACGTGAAAAGGTTTGTTTTGTTGGAATTGGTTTTATTTCTTACAGCTTATCAAATAGAACATCCATTCACGAAACATCCGTAAATAGATCTTAATAACAGAAATATTTTATTTTTTAATTTCAATGTTTTGTATTTGTAACTATAAAAATTAGTTTGCTTGATTCTTGAATGTTAAATAGAAGTTTAAATAAAAAAAACGGGAATCAAATAAACAAGTAGAAATAAATAGATTTATTGTACTATTTATTGATTCAGTGTAAGTGACAATTTGAGGCATATGTATAGGTGCCACGGAATAAGAAAACTTGGAAATAAGCGATTGAAATTCGCCGCGGTGGCATAGCTCAGTTGGAAGAGCATCCTACCGGATATAGGAAGGTCCTGGGTTCGGTTCCCAGTGTCACTGCTCCGCGGATTTTTTTCGCAATTTCCAAGTTAAATAAAATTATAAATTATTCTAATAAATTTTCTCCATAAATTGTAGAATAATAACCTTTAGTTGGCATTCCATCTGCCTGTAGTCATTAAAAATCGACCGTATAACGAAATTCGAATAAATGTCATTTACCTTTTACACAATTTTCGAGGGGTCTTTGGGCACGAAAACGGATTTTCACGGGACTTCATAACTGAACGGGGCAGTTTGACGAATTTGGGACAATATTTTGCAAAACAGTGTTATTGACCCCGGACTTTTTGGATAATACTTCGAGAATATACCCTAAACTAAACTTCTATCACCCTTCAAACACTTTACGAGGGGTCTTTGGGTACGAAAACCGAATTGACGTGCCTTTCTCAGCAGATCAGTTTTTCAAAATTTGGGCTACATTTTCCAAAATGTGATACTGACCCCGGAGGATTTGCATAATACCTCGAGACTATACACTAAACTAATCTTCTGTCACCCTTCAAACACTTTTCGAAGGTTCTTTGGTTACGAAAAACCGACTTGACGTGACTACAAATCTCAGCGGAGCAGTTTTTCGCAATATTTTCTAAAAAGTTATATTAGCCCAGGAAATTTTGCATAAAACCTCGAGATTACACCCTAACCTAAACTTCTGTCATCCTTCAAGCACTTTTCTAGGAGTCTTTGGGTACGAAAAAGTTGACGTGACTGCATATCTCAACGGAGCGGTTTTTCTTAATTTGGGCATTATATTACAAAAAGTGATATTGACTCCGGACGGTTTGCATAATTCCTCGAGATTACACCCTAAACTAAACTTCTGTCGCCCTTCAAACACTATTCGAGGGGTCTTTGGATACGAATACCGAATTAACGCGATTGTCTATCTCAGCGGAGCAGTTTTTCATTTTTTGGGTAATATTTTCTAACAAGTGATACTGATCCCGGTCTTTTAGTGAAATACCTCGTGAATGAATCCTAAACTAAACTTCTTCACTCTTCAAACATTTTTCGAGGAGTCTTTGGGAACGAAAACAGACTTAACATTACTGCCTGTTAAAATGACAGTTAACTGATTCTTGATGCCGATTGCTTAGTTATAAAAATAAGTATTGAATTATTGCTTTCAATCAATAATCTCATTTTGAGGTCATTATATTTTAAAACTCTTCGTAGAATATGAACGCATTCACTTTTTGGTTATCATATCTTATATGATATCATATAAGATATGATATCCTTATCATATCTTATAATATCATACCATATCCCTTCATTATCATATTATGTTATACTCACAGTATCCATATCCCCCTGAGTACAGCACTACAATTGAACAGCTCCACAAAACTTCCCTTTTTTTCATGAGATGCTAATATTCTCTTGTTGCGAGTTGCCATTTCTACTGGGACCGGGACGTTTTGCCGCCGGGACATTTCGCCGCCAGGCAAAAAATTGATAAAAATATTATATGGAGAGGAATAGAAACAAATAAAACTCGGGAAACTCTTTTGCATAATTATATTGAATAGCATAAATAAATAATGAACTTGCAATAAATACAACGAATGCTAACGAATAATTAAATATTTGAAGCTACATCTTGCAGATATTCAGATATCGTTCGGTAATTTTACTTTAAATTCTATTAGTAAAAAGAAGTTTTTTCCATAACGAAATTAGAAATGAAACTTACTTAGTTTTTTTGTTATTCTACAGATAATGCAAAATTTGCAAAGCAAAACCACTTTGCTTTATCAAATAACAAAAGTAAGTAAGTTTCAGCAAAAAGAAAGTTAATGTTAGTTTTGTTAGTTTTTTAACAGGGGGCCGGGGGGCAGAGCCCCCCGGATGCGCGGGGGGTCCGGGGGGTGCCAGCCCCCCCGGCGGGGGGGTCGGGCAGTGGGAGGAAAGAGCTCAGTACGCGCGCATAGACTTTTTCTACGAGTTTCGGTCTTTATACATTTTCTAATCAAGATTTTGTGTATCTGAGTTGTAATTCAATGTTATTTTGGCAAAATGACTACTGACAACTTGACAGCTGCCATTACAACTGTCAACAGTCTGGTAATAAGAAACTCAACACAATAAGTAATGAATTTACAGGTTATTTGGGTCTCTGAATTTGATTCCGGTCTCATTTCGACGATTGAATTATCAACAGCTTGACTATTGCCGATTGTCTTTAAATACCTTGTTATTTGAAAGTCTTGATTATTTTATCAGCAGTACTATGTATAATATCTTGGTATAAATAAGAAAAAACACTGGAATCACTTTATGAATCACTTTTATATATTAACAATGCTTGCATGGCATCCGGCAATGTTCGCTTGGTTTCCTTTATTTTGAACGAGACTTGCAGATGACTAATGTACGGATCAGATGTTAGTAAAAGCCGATTAAGGTGATGTCGAACGGACTGAGCAGCTCCGAATCGGCCATTTCACACCAAACAAGATATTTTGGTGTGAAATGGTAGATGGCATCGACAAGACGTCGATGCCATCTACGTTGATTCGATGTCGACTGATGGGACATTGAAACGTTGATTCCATGTCAATTCAATGTTTCCACGAGTCTCATCTTAAAATAGGTCATCTGTTTAAAAAAATGATTATCTTTTTATTTTCACCGCACCTCGGTATGAACCAGTCGAATAACTCTAAATGGCTCAATCTGTTTTTCGGGATGCCTTTTCTGCACCCCGATGATGTGAGTGAAGCATTTGTCAGCCTTATGGCTGAATGCCCAGGAGGAGAATCTCTGTGTGCTTTCAGAGACTACACACAGAAAAATTCACCGTAGCTGCAGTAGTTGCACTACGTTTTAACTCCACAATGGAGCGGTGGTAGCTACAGACTGTAACTAATACAACCAAAACTGCAGCTCCTGTAACTACGGACCGTAGCTGCTGCAGGTACTTACCCCACACGGACGAAAATATATTCGTCAAATATACGTCAAAATATATAAAACATACTTCGGCAAATAATTGTATAATTCGTATATACTTTATATATATTTATTGCATATAAGCAGTGAAATATATATAAAAATATATATGCATTTATAAATTATATATATTTTAAATATATTGAACATATATTTTTTGCGGCAAAAAGTTATATATTTACGCATATATTTTAAAAATATATTTTCGACCGTGTGGGTATACAGTGCCCGTAGAGTTATCCGAGTAATCATAACTGGGCCCAGATACAACTTTTACTAGGGTAATACCATAACTGTTTTTAATTAATAATTTCCGAAAGTTTATACTGCAAATTTGATAGAATAGAAATGAATAGAAATAGACATTTTGAAATTCTATTTATTAAAAAACCATGCCAAATTGATGCCAAAATTTGTGACGCTTTTTCCGGGCGTTCTAGTTTAAAGAGATTTATCATTAATAGCATCGCTTACTGGATGGAACGTGAAATTTAAATTCAATTTCCAACATTGTTTAAATTCAGATTTGTTTAATGTTACCCGGATTTTAATGTTTTATCCGGAATATACTTCAAAAGTTAACAGAGTATGGTAAATATTTGAACGGTATGTAATAATTCAACATTCCAAGATGTTTTATTACGTTTCAGTGCACTTTACCACATTTTATTATTCATTTTTCTATCTGGCCATAGACCGAATTTCAATCATCTCACACTGCTCTTCAAATTTGCTAAAGAACGTCATTCTTTCCTAGACACTGCCATTAACTCTGAAAAAAAATTCATTTCGAGTAAACAAAACACATTATCTCCTCGTCTGTCAATCTCACCCAAACGCGGCTTCTATTTAAGCAAAACCCGCTCCGTCGATCGACAACGTCGCGCTCGATAACCACCCTAATTTCGTCGGCATCCACAAGCGCGTCCCCGAATTGACACAACCGAGAAAACAAAACGCGGTTACGTGTAAACGGCGCCGCGCGAGCGTGCGCCGCAATGAAATCTGCCGAACGAAATTCGTATCGCATCCTAATGACTGCGCTGTTAAGACGCGTGTGACAATTACGACGAAGAAGCCGAGTCCCCCCCGCCCCTTCCCGCCTCTCACCCCTTTACCACCCCGAAACAGTAGTTAACCACTCTGACTCAAGTTTTCAGCTTAAACACGCGTCTTGCACTTGACACGCGCTTATTTTAATTGTCTCGGTATTTGGAAGCGTAACTGATTTGGTTTGCCAATCACCGCGAAAGGAATCGACTAAAAAAAGAAAATTAAGCTGAGAGAAAAGAGGCGGCGAGCCGGCCGGAAGGCGTTTCCGCGCTTCATTAGCGACTTTATGGCAAGAGACGCGGGATCGGACGACCGGTCGCCTCTAATCACCGGGAACAAAGAGCCGGCCGGAACCGCGGGGTGCGCTTGGCAAACGCGGCGTCTTGCGCCGTCATGGTGTGGGAGTGGGATGGCGCGTCGCTTTTTCGGTTACCGTACATTCGAACTTGTAATTTAAGGATGTTGCAACAGTCAAGTTAGCAACTAAATGGAACTGTATTTAGAAGCTTAGTAAAGGGATTCTTGTTTATTTATTTATGTTTCATGAGTGATGGATGTTGGTAGTTTATCGAGCATGTACGGAAGTGGCATAAGTAGATGATAAAGGAAAATTGTCTTTTGTCTCTTGAATAGATTGTGATTTTCAATTAAAAATGGAGTGTAGTATTACGTTCATTGATGTGGATAGGTTATTGTCTCTGTAGGTAAGGTATTTCATACACAATTTTATACACTTGGTAACATCGAGGGTTGTATTTTAAGAACACTTGTTTGTTGAACTTTATGGATGGATTTTCATGCATCTAGTTTTTTGACATAAAAGTAAAAATTTAGGAGAAACATTTTCTCTCTCTGCATTTATTTCTATAACCGAGTTAATTATGAATAAATTAACTCGGTAATATAATTAAATCGAAAAATGAGTATCTGATTTCTATTAGGATATCGCGACACTGTTTTACCGACCCTCACAGGAGATAGTAAGCGTAGTGCTTTGTATGATGCAAAATGTCAATTCAAATCCCTCTCAATATCCCTGCTACATTTGCACTGCCCTCAAATTGTAAATTTACAGTGTCTGCACATCGATTACGATTATCTTACAATTACAATCTGTACATCAGTTTATACTATAAATATATTACAGGAAAAATTGTAAAAAAACAGTAGAATTGTTTCAGTTCAACTGTAAACATGTAGGACATTGGAATTGAACTGAAATTAATAAATAATATTTAACATTAAATTTGATTTTCTTTCCTGTTTTCAAAAGTTTATAGGGAAAAGTGTGAAATTACAGTGTATTCACTGTAAAATTATACGAATACTGCAAAAATAAATTTACCCAAACTGTAAATGCACAGTCAATCTGTAATTATTTTCAGTAAAACTTTACAACGAAAGTATTTATGCTATATTATTACATTACAGATTTACTGCAATATTCCATTGCATTCACTTTAAACCCAACTGTACTTTGACAGTTTTTCCAACAAAAGCATATTTTAATGCACCTTTCCCGAAACAAATTATTTTCCCACATACACTGTCAACAACTGTAGTTCATTTTTCTCCAATATTTTTCAACTTCCTAAATATACGACCTTACTTTCTCCCAAATACTTTCACCCGAACCGGTATATAAAACTTCATCAGCAATCCCCCCCCCCAATCCCAGTCCGACTTTACAAAAAAATGGCAAATTCGCTGCAGCGATGCCAATTTTCTAATAACATCCTTAACGCCGCGCGGAGTGAACTGCGAAATACGAGCACGCGGATTACCTGTAATCCGCGGCGTGGGGACTGCAATTTATGGGCCGGCCCGGGGAATAAAGTGCGCGCGGATCCACTGTTTATCTTTCGGCGCGGATACGAAAATGAGATCCCGCAGTCTCCCGGCGTAATCTCATTATAAGGTCCGCCCTAATTAACCCGAGGACGTCGCCGCGACGGCGCAGCGTCGAAACGCGCGCGCGTATCGGCCGCGGCCTAACCCGGGCAATACATAAATAATGATATCAGTGTTTTCACAAGCAAACACGCGCTCCCAAGCGTGTACAAGGGAGGTTACTCTACCGTTACAGCGATCGCAGTATAACTCACCCCGTCGAGAGTCGCGCGCGCTGAATAGAGTCACCGGGATCGATAGCTATCGGTCTGAGTGTAGATATGTTCTGTGCAGTGTTCTGCCCCCGGACGGCGTCCCTCCCCCGCCACCCGTCTATGAGCATTTTTTAAGCCGCGTTCCTAATAGGCGCGCTCGCTATTTAATATCCCCGTAAACTCATAAAGCCAACTTATATTGCCTCGTAAAGTTCAAAGCGATGCCAGCGAATTCTCACTCGTACCAAATTGCACGCGCATTTCGTTAATGCGTTTAATGTATTTTATGATAACCGAAAGAACGCCGAACAACTGTTGTCGGCCGCGTCCACAAAGTACGCGCGCACCAGCAACTCTGCTCGGGTTTTGCTTTTCGGCTCTGCGGGAATTCCGCGAAATTCGACGCTCTTTTGATCGTTGCCTTCCGGTTGGCCGATGACTCCGATGACGCTTGCGACGTTGTTACGACTGAACCGTAAATCTGCGGGATGACGCGAGGTGCACTTGCGGTCGTGCAATTCGTTTCAGATTCGTGCGTCTCTTTTTGCTGTCACATTTTTCCGGTAATCCAATTTTGCTGGCAAATGCCTTCGAGCTGTAACATAAACATTCGCGAAAGTCTCGTAATTACCTCGACACTGCTTTGCATTAATGGCGAATTCGCGGCGAAACGATCGACGGTTACGCGTACGCTCGGACGGCCGTTTTTCCGACAATTTTTAACGGAATTACGCGTGACGGGGCATTTAAATAATGAATTGAACAAATGCGCGGGCCGCCGAAAAATCGCGGAAATTGCATTAACGGCGCGCCCGGCTAATGGCACCGAATGATTACAATTTTCGTAACACAATCTGTTGCATAATTAGCGGTACATAAAGGCAAATGCGCGATCCGCGCATTCATAACGCGAATTAGAGTTGGGCCGACTCGCGCGCGGCGCCCATTCGTTCCGTCGATTATCAAAAGTTATACCTTTTTCATAGCCGTATTTTATCCACTATTTAATACCGCACTCTATTTATCAGGTAGTTATTCGTTCGAAATTACACGTACGCGCCGCGCCACCCCCTCACACACTTCGTTCTGCTTTGCGATCGCGGGATTTTCCCGGCCGCCGCTCGGTGTATGGGTTTCGGTGATATATCGGGGGATAATACAACGCGTTTCATGGACCGCACCGTCGCCCCGCGCCCGCGCCGCCGCTTTACTCCCGGGATCACGCGACACCAAATAATGACCGACTCTGCAACCCGGGATTAACAAATCCCGCGTGGAATTGGGTTTACTGCTCGTTCGAGAAACCGATGGCCAGTAATGTCATGTTCTACGACGAGTTTTAGACTATTGGCTTAGGTGTATATAACTTGAGTTGTCACTTCTTGCTCCGTGTCGCAGTGGCGCATTAAGTCGCATGAAAAATGTTTTGTCCATGGTTTACCATAACACCAACGTGACAGTCGAAATTAATCCCCGAGTGGCGTGCGCGAAAATGAAAATGCAAAGAAAATGGAGAGCTGGCGAAAAAAAAACGATGCAGGCTAATGTTCGAAAACACTTTTCCGGAGACATCGAACGATCCGAACACGTTTTTGGAAAACGTGTGTCCCCGTCGAGAGTGTTTTAATCCGGAATTGATGTAGTGTAAATCAACTGAATCTCGGCAAATAAACAACGCTCGAATCCGCTTGTTAACGCATTGAGCAAACTTTGTTTCTAACGTTGCCGGTATTACCGAATATAATACGCGCGTCGGGATGCTTACGGATGTATTTACCTTCAAAACCAATTTCACAGACGTCGATTTCAGATACACTGCAATTCTGCCGCGTTAAGCGACACTGGCTCCAAGTGGCTAAGTCAAGAAACAACCTTGCGACGCCTGTTACGCCGCCACCGTTGTTCCCCGCAAACGCCCCTTTCGGCTCATTTTTCCGGCCGTTATTCCCCCCACCTTCCCTGCCAAGCCGTTCCCGTCCGCTAGTTCGAAATTCGCGGCAACGTTTTATTAAATTAAATTTGCGAAAGTCGTCGCGAAATCTCCCATTTGGACCGCGTCCAGAACTTTTCCTCGCGGAATAACAAAAGATTTCCATTAAAAGTTCACCGATGTAAGTAAAAATATCGCGAGTCGGGTTACACTACCCCATCTCCTCATCAACTCTAATCCTGAGTAATTCCGAAGAAGACGTTCGATCGAACCGGACGAAATGCGGCCGCAATCAGTCAATTATCTGGACAATTCCAGGTGTCGATGACTGAATCGTGCTTCGCCGATGCACCGATCTGTTTCTAATCCCGCGAACCGCTTTATATCGTTCCAACAGACCGGGACGGCGCGAGAGTTAATACGACCGCGTAAACGTGCGAAATAATTGGGCGCGCAACAAAAAACATGCGTAATGTGCGTTACAGGCGGTCGAGCCCCTGGGCAACAAATTAAGCGAATCAATACTTTTAACAAACATAAACCCGGCGAATAAAATAATGATAATTGGCAATATCAGCCGGGCGGCGGGCCGACGCGCGCGAACAAAAGCGACGCGGGAATACGCTTTATTGCTTTTCTGGTGAAAAAGTAATGAAAGCGACGTATCTTTATTGGCGTTTGGCGAGTCGCAGGGGAGCGCGCTCGTTCGCTCATTGTAGCGCGCCGTTATTAACGATTTACGAACAGATGTCAAATTCGAAGATCGTGCGGACCGCGTACGTGATTTCGGCCGTTCCGGCGTTACGGGATATCATGTCGGCCGAGATATATTCCGAGGTTGGCCCGAGGGTCGCCGGGAGGCGCGCTAGAGCGGCGCAAAGTGTAAGGGTAGGACTCTCATCAGGGCCGTAACGCCTTCATAAATAATGCAAACCCTCACGTGCGCCGCGCACGAAACAACTCCATCTGCGGAGATCGCGCGCGCGAGAAAGTCCGTCCGAATTTCGTCCGCGCGGCCAGCTCGCGCGGTCTTAATATCAACTCGAGCTACGGGAATTCAAATAACGAGCGCCGAGGGAAACTCGGACCTGCAGAATTGCGGAGTGGCTGCTTCCGGTCTGAGATGAGAAGGGTTGGGAAAAATTTGTTGCACGTTTTCGGCGGAAAATTTTTTATTTAGGGAAATAGAAAAGATATAGTCAGCGGGAATCATGATGGAGGGGATTTCGTGGAAAATCGGGATCGAAATCGGATGGAAGTAGAACTGATTCGCAAAAACACGGCGAAATCGAATTCGGGCGAGGGTGCGTTCAACTCGCACGCGGTAATGGTAATCAAACAGAGTACGACGGGCGGAAGCGCGCGGAGAAGTCGGCCTGTAAGAGGAGCTTATAAATAATTGTTACGCCGCGAGTGCATCAGCATTGATAAAAAGTAGAGCGGGGAGCTAAGCATGTGGTATAGTACCAGTTTTCTATCGCAATCAAATATGAATGATGCTCTCTGCGCGGGCACGGGTCGCTTTTGAGGTCATTATTTACCATAGCAGTGCGGCATTGCCCTAATCGATACCTCGGTCTCGCAGGATTTCGATCGGTCTCGAGATAGTCCGAGAACGCCGCGCCAACGCGCCAGTCTTTTTCCATTTTCGCGGCTCGACGATTTCGCCGGATCTTCGTTCCATTTTTTACCACCCAAGCGCGGAAAATTTTACAACCTTCCCCTGCGCGATTTGCGGACCGCGAAATTTCCGAAATCCGGCCGAAATTCGCACAGCCCAATCTGGGCGCGAACGTTCTTTCGTCCCCGAGAATGCGTCATAGCACTTTGTACGCGAATGCTCCCTACCACTTTGTTCCGACGTTTTCTTATCGATCCGGCCACCCCTTCGCGTCGGTCTGGCAAGAATTCGGCTCTTCGTTGCCACTTGTGATACAGACCCGACGGTGCCGCTATCCGCGCGCGCTCCCCCAGAAAATCAGGCGACGCGGGTGCCAAATTTGGGCCGCTTTCGGGCGCCGCAATCGATGCCCCAGCGGCACCCCCGTCCTTCTTAGGGGTCCGCTAAATGGACTGCTGGTACACGATGAGTGTAGGGAATGCTCGTAAATTTCATTAGTTTACGAACGCACGTACGTGACGGAATTAGTGTATATTCCCCAGCAGCAACGAGCGCCGGAGAACGTGCCCCACAATTCGAGCGCGATCGATGCGAGTAGATTAGGCTCAAGAAATGAAGGGTTACGATCATGCGAGGGACAAGCGTGGCGCTTTACGATCGTCGGGCGATTGTTTTAACCCGAAAAATGGTCGGCAGTTGTTGGCTGACGAGATTTCCTTACGGAGCAAATTAGGCGAGATTTCGAGTGGGCTTTTATTGCAAGCCGTTTCTCGTGGGTTCGAATTTTCGGGTCGCCCGGGCGAAATTAAGGTTTCGTCGCGGGGCAAAAATGAATTGCACACCGGTCGGGGTGAATTAAATAATTGAATTGAACGCAATTTAAATAGAATGAAAGTTATTGCGTTTTGATGAGCGATTGTTTGGCGATCGTTGAAATGGACATTGATGTTTTTTTATGTCGGAGCGGTACAATGGTTTTGTCGGCGCGGCAAATGAAGTCGAGCGAGTGTGGCGGAGGTCGTTATATTTAAAAATGCTCGTGCTAATTTTGGACTTGTAGTCATTGGAAGTGGACGGCTCGCATGTAACGTCAATCAAGTGTCGTCATTTTTTCAAGTTACACTGGTTTGCTGTCGTAAAGCTTGAGCGTAATATTTCAGATTCGCCGAGAAAAACTGAAATTGCGAAAGTAAAAATAATTCGGGCAATAAGATGCGTGCTTGATGATGAAGGCGAGCTCGATAAATTTCGCATTCCTCGAATTATATTTTTATTGGTTCACTTTATTAAGAGTCGACATTTTGGGTGAACAGAAACGTATCGTTCGTAACACGAGAATATGATTTCAGGGCATTGTAACGTCAAATAGCGATGGAAAAATAGCTTTACTTGAAACCCGCATCAACATATAATCAAGACCTTAAGCGTGATATACTGTTAGAATGACTTAGTCGAGTCCGAAATCGGCTAACATGTGTACACCAAACTAAGGGTCTTTGTGACGTCTTTTCCACACTATGTTATCTTTATTAAAAATACATGTTCCTGATTATCAAATCATAAATATCCAAGCTACGAAAAACCCGTTCCCCTTTCTTCTCGAAACTCGAAACGAATATGATAAATTATCTGTTCCATCACATGTTACTCCGCGTTAACGATCTCACGATAACAACATAATTTTGACGAATTCTTCGAAACCACTGGCATCGTTCAGTCAATATCGCCAAATAAACATTAATTTCTCTGATAAAATGCAAATCTCGCCGACATCAAAGAACAAAATTAGCATAATTGCCGGCCATTTCCCGAAGCCCCGCATTTATTGGCCGCCTAATGTAAAATCATCAATGTTTAGTTACCCCGAGCCACGTTCAAATTGTAATTAATAACATATAAATAGCGCTCGCGCACGCACCGCGGCGCTATTTTGACAAATTCGCCGATCGTATCTGAAATGAGCGCGACGTTGATTTACGCCCCAAAAAAACAGTCGCTTTGTCACTCATTTGTAACGCTGTGTTTCGGCTGGGCACGCTCGTTTGTCTAATTTATGTCGCGCACCGGCGCATAAATTGTTCATTTAACGACACATATCAAGTTACCCGCGTCTAACACGGCCCTCCAATTCGGCGTTGCATTATGATTATATAGCACCGCGCGCAGGATTATTATGGCCTTTAGTAGGTCAGTATTCACAATGGATTCTTCGTGATCTTCGGCATGAATTGCGACGTACTGTCTTGAAGTTCATAGTGTCGTTTCTCGAATGCCACGGATTGTGTGTCGAATAGCGTCGTAAATTCGTGTCCTTCTCGATGTCCAACGCACGCCGCGATGGAATCTCGAGTCCAGATATGGCTCGGCTTTTCGAGATCTGACCCTCCTGAAAATGATCTGCGCTTTATCAACCGCGGCATTTTCCCCCCGTTGTTTTTCGACGATGACTTCAGTTTCACGACTCGCTTATTCCACTCGACGAGCCGAATACTTTTTGTTACACGTATTTCACAGAGTTTCAAACAACGTCCTCCGATAATGACAAATAATGCTTCCCGCTTCCAAACAATGTAACCCAAAAATGCGCCGTGATTGTCGCGGAATTAATTGTTTTTGCTAACGCATTCAAACACGATTACAAAATATTGACCGAGCAACGAGCTCATTTAATTCCTGACAAGCGACTCTACCCTGCCAGGGTGAATTAAACATTTCATTCCCCGTTACACCGTCCCCGGGCATTTTTCATGCGAAATCATTTTATTATTCCAGCGCGGTGTCGGCGTAACGTCGCGCGTTTCAGCTTTTTGCCCGAAACCCCGCGAGTTGTTGTTACGACAAACACGCGTTACACTTTTTCGTCGCTTTAATTCCGACGACTTGCAATCTCCTCGAACGCTCGGCCATTATAATATTTCGCGCGCCCCCTGCGCCCCGTTATTTCGGCGGACAAATTTAATCAAGCCGACGTTTTTTACGCCGCTGCGAAAGTTCCGATGCCACGCAATCTCGTCCTTAACATCGGCTCATCGAATTATCAAATACGAGTGGTAAACGCAAGTCGACGACTTTCCGGGCGCGAGTCCGGTTGGCCCTTGAAGTGCCCCTGCCGTTTCGCCTAACGGCGTTATTTCTCCACAATTAACTCCCGGGTTAACACCGACGTCCGATAAAAAGGCTGCAAAAATTGCGGCGCGGGCATGTGTGCCGCGAGACACAATAAGTGATAAGAATTGGGGTGCGGGTGGACCCCGGCAATTAAAAAAGTCGGGCAAAAAGCGAGTGGAAGGCGCGCGGGGAGCCACGCGAGCGCCACGGATGGAGGCACGGAGAGTGCCGCTAAACGGACGATGGACGCAGAGGGAAGGGTGCGAAGTTGCCATAGCAACCACCGAGAAACTGGGAACCAAATGGACCCATGCGATGCCGGGACTACCTTGAGTGCATACCACTCTTGCCAGGTACCGTGCAAGGCACCGCGCGCCGGGTTGCAGGATTATGCTGAATTTTCAACGTCAGGCATTTCCGCGTGCGCGCGCGCGCGCCCTCATGTCTGCAGCATTGAACACAATTTTGAGTAACAAAATTGTTGACGGTAACAACTAATCTCATTTGTTGCGCCGTTATGCCGATTATTCTCCGCGATTCGCCGGAACGTAAATGATGGAAATTGAAGGGAGGAATATAGTCTCAATAAACAATTGTTGGTTGGGGTGAGGGATTGAACAATCGGTGTAAGGGGTATTACAGAACAGTTGCCTATAATTGAGTATGGGATTGTTAGTAACGAGTACAAGGAATGCTGGGTGCTTTGTTAGTTTTTTGAGAGTGAGAAGTTGAGTGGGTGGGAAGGAAAGTTACCACTTTCCGTTCTAGGGCGGATATGTGATGACGTAACGAGAGGAAAGCAGTTAGTTTCTGCGTTAGATAAACTTTGCACAAGCTCGATTGTAATAAGGAAATTTGCTTCTCGCTAAATAGGGTTGAAAAGCAATATTTCGCACACTTTTTAGGAATTAGTGTTCTGAAGACAATAACACTGAGAAAAATCAATGTAAAATCACACAGACTGTCGGTGGTAACTAACAACTAGCATAGAAAAAAAGTGTCTGGCAATAGTCTGACAAGAGTCTGGAAACAAGTCTGGCAGCAGTTTGGCAGGTATATGGCACGAAGCAGGCAACGGTACGGCAAGCGTATGACGTCAACGCGGGATCATGATCACGAGCCATACTGTTGCCCTACAATTACCATACTCGTGTGCCATATTGATGTTATACTATTGCCAAACTTTCAGTACTCTCGCACCATACTGCTGCCGTACTTTCGTCAAAGCTGTGGGAAGTACGGCAACAGTATAGCGATGGTCTAACCCACCCACTCTAAGTTGACGCGTTTGACTGCCAGACTTGTTGCCAAACTATTGCCAGACTGTAGGCAGGCCCTTTTTTTTACGCGTTTAGTGACGCAAAATTACATCCATAGTGTAATTTTAAACCAAGTTGCGAATGGACGTGTCTTACGAAAATTAGTACGTTTCAAGGGCTCAACAAAAACAAGCAAGTTTCATTGTCGGATGAAAATTAGCACGTTTCAGAGTCCGACGAAAACTAGCACGTTTGGCGTGTCCGACGAAAACTAGCAAATCTCGCGTGTCCGACGAAAACTAGCACATCTCGCGTGTCCGATGAAAACTAGCACGCTTCTCGAGTCCGACGAAAACTATCACGTTTCGCGTATTCCAGGAAATTGGTCCATTCCTGGAAAAATGGACATAAAAATATATAAACAATTTGTAATAGAAAATTAATTGTTATTATCTATGTTAATTATTTATAAGGATTACTTTTCGTTGTATTATAAACGTGAAATACATTTTAAGTTATTTTTTTGTAATAATAAATTAAGTTGCTGGGTCCAATAACGACTTAAGGACATTTAAGTCGTTTTTCCGGAAAACATGTTTTTTGGAAAGTACATATCCGTAAAAATCCGATACAGCATCTCTATCTTTAAAAATAAACGTCCAATTTTCGGTATTTTTTAGTATTATTAAATCTTCTAGCGGCACTATATGATTTTATTAATAACATATTATTATGTTTCCCGTTAATAAGTAATTGTTTTCATTTTAACACTTTAACGGCCCAACGCCACGAATCGCTACGAAGTGCCGATGGTGGGGGTACAGCCCGCTTATGCGTTGGCGCAGGAGTGGGGACAGACTTCGACCGTTAAAGTGTTAAGGTGTGAGCAAAAAAAATTTTTTTTATGGACTCCCGAATATTTATATGTGTATAAGTATGGAAAAACGATCTAATTATGAGAGCGTCATAATTTATCTCCTATCCCAACAGGTTACATTATACAACCTTTTTGGTTCTGTCCGCACATTCTTCAGGTGTTGATCATTCATTATGCAAATTATAACAAAATTTCACGATCCACAAATAGTTACAATATATAAGGATAAGACCTTTAAACGTTAATTTCATACAATAACTTAAGAGCCCTTAAGTCGATAGTCCACCCAACGAGTAATAGTTGTTTTTAACAACTATTTTGTTTAACAATCAATTATTTATAACAAATTATTTGCTACACTCAATTATAACAATCAATTGTTCATAACAATTATTTGTAAAGTGCTGTTTGTTACCAAAATGCGCGCTTCGGTTGTCCAAACCGATTTACCACCATTTTTCCAGGAATGGACCAATTCCTCGAATGCGCGAAACGTGCTAGTTTTCGTCAGACACGCGAAACGTGCTAGTTTTCGTCTGACCTGCGAAACATGATAGTTTTCGTCTGACCTGCGAAACATGATAGTTTTCGTCGGACATGCGAAACGTCCTAGTTTTCGTCGGACACGTGAAACGTGCTGCTTTTCGTCGGGCAAGCGAGATGTGCTAGTTTTCGTCGGACACGCGAAACGTGTTAGTTTTCGCCGGACTATGAAATGTGCTAGTTTTCGTAAGACCCGTCGATATATAGTATTGGTCCAAACTAACCAGAAACTTTTTGAACGTTTCCAATGATAAATCAAGGTAAATAATTGAACTGAAACAAGATTCATTCCAACTATTTATACATTTTTTGCATAAACAACTACATTAATATCAACCATCAGCTTTTCATTCGTATAAAAAAAATTATACTGACAGGCTGAACTGTGTACTTTTACGTTGCAGTAATTAAAAGTACTGCGTGTTGTGTGTAATTACATCGCTTTCGTGTATAAAAAACGAAATTTGTAATAATTAACTAAATTTATTAGATATTACACACTATCCAAAAAAGGATGAAATGACACCATAGTCATCGTGAAACATTCTTTACATGCCTAGAGGTGTGATTTTACAACACTAATGTAAAAGTAGTGAAATTTTAATATTTATCTGAAATGTGGTGGAAAAAGTTCGAGTTTTCTGATGATTCAGCAGAAATGTGTAGTTTTTGCATAAACAGGGAAAAGCGTTGCTATGTTTTATACAAAGGACTGTTTTTGTGAGGATCAACAAACTTCAATATTTTATTTGCGGACAGTTTTGAAATTTAAGGTCTAATCAATAATTATTGAGTTATGAGAAACAGGTGCAAACTTCCCTTCATTGTTACCGTTTTGCATTTATATATATATTATATAAGCATATCAGCAGGGTTATTATGACGATATAGGTTATTTTAATATAAATACAGTGCTATTGTGATTGCACAACGAAGTATGACAATGTTGGGAAAATATAAAAAATAACATCGAGGATATATACCTTTTTGCAGCGGATTGAAAATTGGAATTGCGGTACATTGCTTTGTAGAATAATATAGTAATGTGTTATTTTAAGGCACTTCTTGTTGGGTGAGACATCAAATGTCTATTGATGTATCCGTTTTTGAACAATTTGGGTTCTGATATGTACTTTGAAAATAAGGAAAAACAAAGCTATACATTTCCGACGATTAAAGAACTGTTTCTTTACAGATTTGCTCACAATTAATATTTTGTTTCAAATTTCAATTTTAACTCAAACTTAAATTTATAAACATTTTTCAAGAAACCTTACAATTAACTTAATACTCGTATTTTGCCACAGCGTTTTCTAATAAATGTACTATTTCATTAAAAAAAGTAACTATTACTCAATTGGAGTCCCAAAATATAAAGATTTATTATGTGGTAAACTGTATAATAAATTAATTGTAGTTAAGCCGTGGTTTACGGACAATTTTGGAATTGGTTACGCTACTCTAGCTTATTTAATATCTAAAAAGATTGTGTTAATATTTGTTAACTCTTTCGATTTAAAACCTAGTTAGTTTTCTAAACGATATCGATTTGATTGCCCGTAAACTGTGTTTTTACCCTTATAGCTTTTAAAAACAATGTACTTAATAATAAAACTTCTTTCTCGTTACGTTAAATCAATGCAACGCGACTCAGCGTCGATAAAGTAGGAATTGTAGTTCGCCATCTCCATTATCACAAGATTTGAATTGAATTTCATCTCTCGGTCCTTTAGAACGTAAATGGTAAATATTCATAATTAACACGTCGAATATCGTGTAAACAAAACGATTTTAAAAAGTCTCACTCGTGACTTAATCAAGCAGAAATATCCAATGTTTTAAATAATTAATTAAATCAATAGAAATAATAAAATTCAGCAGAGAATTTAATTAATTATATTATTAATTAATAACACCATCAGAAGAAGATGGGAAGAAGAAAATGATAAAATGAAATGAAAATAAGTACATCATAACAATGGAACGAAAGTATCGTAATACAATTAACGAAGTTTCCGTTCTGAAAGTAAAATACTTTTATAAATAAGTTATAAACTAACAATAGCAATAATACCCTCATGAAGAAAAATGATCGACGAACATCACTTCGATGAAATCGAACGTCGCTTATCTGTCAGATTACATCATTTTCATTATTTAAAAACAAACTCTACACTCTAAAACGGTTCTTCTATTTTCAAACGACCTCATTTACCCGTATAAAACCGAAAATATTTTCGCGCAATTTGTCGTGTTTGCCACCGACTGCAGTAAACCGCGCCGGTAACAAAGGCATATCAATTCGGTATCGAAAATCACGGTATTAAAAAAACTAAATATTCTCTTTCCGAATAAATCTACCCTATTTTACATTATTCCAAGTTCCTTTGCGTATCTCATTCGTGCTCGCGAAGCAGTCTTTTAAAACTCCAACTATCATTTCCCCCGGACGCTAAAATTAAATGAAAACCAAATTTGTCCAATCCCCGGAATCCGCACGCCCCTCCCACGAACAAACAGTTTTTTGCACAAAGAAACGCGAATTATGCTTTATTGTGAATTTATCGATATTTTCATATTATCACGGAAAGGGAAAAACGTCGACAAATGTACGTACGCGTCGAAGTAAAGCGATTTATGCGTATATTCAAGAGGGTGTCACTCTTGAAAGGCTCCGATTATGAAAACGTCGGTAGCGTGTTTCTCGCAAGCGTCTACAGATTAAATGACTTTCCATAGTGGGAATCTTGCAACGACAGCTCCCGATAAATTTGTTTGACGCGTTTTTTGCTCGCGTCTTACTTGCGCGTTATCAAAGTCCGCGAGATGCAACTGCGCCGCGTAATTGCCATGTAATGAGATTCACTGCAGAACGCGCGTGCTGCGTGGCCTCCCGGCGGAATCGGCGAGCAAAAACCGTCGCCTCGCATGAGCATTCGAGTCGCATTAATTGAGTCCATTAAACGCGGCGTTTCTTACGCGCCGAATGGTCTGCGCATTACTCAGCCGATCCGAGATGTTGGCCGATTTTTCGGACGCGGCAGTGACGCTGCGGCGTTGAAGTTATCATAAATCATTAGCCACAAAAGTCGAATTGAATACGAATTTTTTCGACAGCGTTGCGCGTTATAAGAGTGGATTGGGCCGTGAATATTAATGCCCGGGGGAGTAAATATCCGAAACGCGCGAGTCATCGTTGCCGAATTATGCCCGCGCGGCATCTAATCATTCACGAGCTTAGACTTTTTATGGTTGGATTAAGCGTAAGAATGAATGACGGCTTAGTCCGGCCGAAACACGTGCAAATAAAGAAGCTTAAAATCGATTTGTCCCGAGCGCAGACAAAGCGTGTGATCAAACGCAGGCGAGCGAGAAAACGGCGAGCGCGGGTTCGCACGCCGAAGCTAAACGCTATTTATTCAATAACCGATCCTCCGCGTCAGTGACCGACGCGAAACAACGAAACAGCGTCCGGCTCGTCAAACATTCAGACCGACATTTCCTGAGCATTTTTCTCCCGCGCTTCCGCCATTTTGCGCCCAAATTAAGGGGTGTTCCACCTTTGATATCTATCTTTTTCAAGCTGATCATATTTTTTCCGCGGAAGTTTCGGTAAATGGGAAAGCGGATTTGAGCGTATAATTAAGCGTATTTCAAAGTGAAAAGAAGTATACTATTGCTCAAATTAGGATATCCGGGTTTTGAACTCTGTTTTCTATGTCAGTAATTCAACTGCATAGTTTTCAATGTCTTTTTTTATTGATCTTTAGGCGTGAACAATGAATTTGAGAATTGCTTTACCGACTTTATAATCATTTGTTGTTTTCGTTTTACGGCGAAACTGTTTTTCTGCACGAATATTCTATGAGAAGTTGGAACCTTTTATTAGACTTGGCGTAACTTCGACCAAAATGTTTGTTTCAAAATGTCCACGTCCTTCCTGAAAAATATGTTAAAGGATAACATCACTTTCGTAGATCTGTTTTAAGACATTCTATTCAACTTGAAGCATGTTCGCCATTTACTTCCTCTTAAAGTGCAAGATGTTCTTTAACGCCGACTACAAAACGTCCAATCTAACATTTTATATAATAAAATATAATTTTACACAAATACAGTCATTCGTCAACAAATTCAACCATAATTTTCGAATCTACTCTTCTTATCTGAAAAACAGTCATAAACTTGAAAGTTGATTTACGAAATTGTCTCCCTATAATAACTCTCATGAAAGTATTTTCTCATCATTAAAGAATTTCATATTTTCAGCACTTACATCTTAACGTACCACGAAAACTCTTCCTCCCCAAACAGTTTCTTTTTATAGACTTCCCTCTCTCCCTCTCTTCCCTTAATCCTCTATTTCTTCGGTCGACATTTCAACTTCAACAAAACGTTTACACAGTTTCTCTCTCAAGCTATTAAAAATGTTTCACTCGCGAAATTGCTTAAAACCAAATACTTGCTGCAATCTTATCATTCGATAATCGAAAATCAATCTCTTTTGGCACTAATTAATCTCCAGGAATGATCGTTCTCTCAGCAGTGGTCGTAACTCCCTTTTATTTCGCAACGGTTGAACCAGGCCAAACGTTTGATCTGCCTCGACCACGCTCAGGTCAGCTCCGACGTATCGGAAGAGCCACTCGGTCGGGTCGATTGGTTACACGCAGCGACGCTCGTCTCGTGGATGACCCTTCCGTCGCGCAGAAATCGGGTCGTGATGAGTTCGGGCGCGCCGAGCCCCGTAATTAAAATAACAATAACGAAACGGGCAAGGCGCGCGGGTGTCCCGGGCAACGGTGCCGCGCCTCGGTTTCGTTCGGTAATTTAGATCGTAACTACCAACGAGCGTCATTATCTCGGCGGAGGAGAGACAAATTAGTGTCTGGCGTATACGTATAGTTTACGTGCGCGCGGGGTTAAGCCTCGGCGCGGAGTGACGTGACAAATAAAGACGAAAATACAAAGGAAGTGACAGAGGAGCGAGTGCGCGCGACGCTCGGACGAAGACGACGATACAGACTCTAATTACGCGAGTGCCTCGGGAAGGGAGATTACGGTAAACGTGCTCTGATAAACACTCTCGTTTTTCAGGAAAGCCGCGCCGGCGGGGGACACCTCAGCCTCCACATGTACACGCGCGACCCCACACCGACAAGACGTTTACACACGGGAAAACGCCGAGAGTCAGTGTGTCCCCGGAGCCAGTCGGTTTCTGCATTTTTTCCCTCCTTCGTCCACCTCCGCGACCCGTAAAATGATTGCTCGTTATCGACGCCACCCGGGCGTCGCGATAAACTTGTAACCTTAATTCGAAAACGTCGCTTACCGCGGCTAAGACGAGTGCCCTACACGTGCACTTTAGGCGCCGCGAAATTAACGGTCGGCATAAAACTCGCAAATCTTTACGAGACCGCGTTGAGCGCTCGCTGTTTCCAGCCGAGTGAGGACTACTATGATAAGTGGCGAGGTTTACAAGTGCGCCCGCGGAAAATAAATAACCCCCTCTAATGGGCGACGTGACGCGAAGGAACGTCGAACCGCTCGCTCCGGGTCGCGGAAAAAGGCCGCGCAATTAGGCGACGACAACGTCGTCGAACGACGGAAAAAGTACGTCGACAAGTTTTTTGGTCGCGGCAATCGGGATTGGCGGCTTTCAACGCGATTATTCTTGGGCTCCATCTCGACGCGATGGAGTGATTTCCAGGAATACCAGGCGAATGGAAATAGCGACAGCCTGGTTGCCGATAATCAGCCAGACGCGCGGCCGGGTCAAAGTTAATCTGCCGAAACGAGGCTCGACGTCACTGGTGATGATCGCGCGTCCTGCGAGTTCTCGCTCGGCCGTTTAAAACGTGTCGAAACAAGGAGCCCGTTGTGCCCCGGCAAAAAGCGAGTCCCTCGACTCGAGGCGGCGATGGGAAACGACGCGCCTCCGTTTTTTGTCATCCGATTAGTTGTCGCGGGGCATGTTTTCCGTCGAGGCGCAACAGTAATGATAATGCCGAGTGCGAGGGTTCTTTGTTTGGCACCGCGTGCTTCTAATCCGCCGAGGCTTGTCTGCCAGAGATAGACGTCAAAGTGGGACGCTCGGTGGTGCAAAATCCCGCGCCACGTGCCCATCTCTTATATATCTCTTATCACGATCCGAACGACACATGCGATTCGTCAGACGCGCACACGTGGCGCACCCGTACGTTTGCCTAGTCGGCTTTGCATTTTACAAAGCATATGTTACGGCCGGACGGTGCACCGTGACAATGTCGCAAACTATGCGTTAACATTCGACTTTAATTAAACCCCGATCACGTTCGGCAAGTTCAGCAGAACGCGCGCTTTTTCCTTTGTCTCGAGTCACGTTTCGTTTTGATTGACTCCGGGAATCGCTCGGCAGGAATTTTGCCGGTTAATAAAATAATGATCGATATCGCGAACGATAATAGGACGAAAAAGGGCTGCATTAGGCGGCTTTTTCGTCGCTGCGGATTCCGTGGTATCACTTGTCGGTGCCGCGCAAAAACCCATGTGGCACCGGTTTGACTCTTATTTAATCAAATAAGCACCGAAACGGGCGACCGTCTAGCGAGCATGATCGATGTCGTAAACCTTTTGATGTGAAGCGCGGCTACCAGTCTTCCAACCGGTTCGTGCGTGGCTCGAAAAAACGGAGCCGCACAAAGACGACGCGGACCTAAATACGGCTGGTGCTACAGAGATGACTAATGACGACTCGTCCGGATCTGATCCAACGATTTTACGCGTTATTTATTCGCCGCTGATGTAATCTTCATACGCGATTCGAAATGCAAAACTTCACGGATTGGCGAGCTGCAGTACCGATGTTCGATTCGTCGGAATCCCCGGCACTTTCGACGGATTCACACGACTAATTAAAATCGCGCGATTTGTCGCGTAATCTGAAACGCATGCAAAAACGCGGCGATTTCGGGGAGAGATTATACGCGAGAATTTTGGTCGGTTGAATGAGAGGGGGAACAAACACCCTAACCTCGTAATCAAAATAATTCGCATTCGCCCGACGCCCTGCATAATTATCCCGTCGATGAGCTCGGGCGTTTTTTCCCGCTCTTTCACGCCGCGTTGTTATTATTTAAGACACAAAAACTCGGCTACGATAACGCATGTGTGGCACCGTGAATTGGGGTGGATGGCAACAAAGAAACCGGATACGGCCGCGGTACAATACTTTCATTGTATTCAGGTATCTCCGACGAGATGTCTTGAAACAGGGGTAAAAAAATGCGGCAAATTTGCGCTCACTATCTCCTCTCGAACGAACACAAACAAACGGACTGTCAATCAGGGACGCTGCGCGCTCAAAGGCCGCGCACTCGTGAGAGCTAATTAAAATAATCCGGCAATAATTCCGGGCCGATGTTTGCGGCCGAATGCGTGACGCGACGTGCTAATGGACGACTATCTTGGCCGGCCCAGCGGCTATCGCAATTGGGCGGAATTATTCAATCAAGCGCGACGCCACGTCGTCGGCCTTGGCGACGGATCGACGAAACACTCCCGTGATGACCGCGCGCTATTTTAATCCACGGGCGCGCTTTCGTGATAAAATCGTCGGCCTGTTTTATGGCCAGTTTTATGTTCGACACACAGCGAACAAGTGTTTATAATGCGCAATGTTTTGATAACCGACGGTAGTCGAAGAGGTCTTCGAACTCGCCGAGAAAAACCGCTGTCATTAAATGTTGTGACGCCGGTTACGTAATCGGACCCCCTTTGTGCCCCCGATTGGTCGGCGGAGCCGCACACATCATCCGGGCTCACGAAAGATTAATACACTCGCTGAGCCGGGATGATCGAACTTGCGCAGTTCGCTCACCTTTACGTATGACGCGAGACGGTATCAAAGTTTGAAAAATGCAGAGAAACGGGGGGCGCGCCGGCTTGTACATTCCGCCGCGATACTGCGATCCCGCCGTCCGGGAAATTACACGAGTAATAACGTCGGGATTTATTTGTCTACCTGGCGCGCAATGACCGAACGGTCACATAAAGCGGCCACTTGTGCGACGGCCGATAAATTGCCGAAGTAACGTGTTTCGGGCACTTAAAAAAAAGGCGGGCGCGCCCCCGCGTGACTTATTAAAAAGCACGCGGGCCGCTTAAAAAGGGCGTCGGGGCGCACATTTCTCTCACTTACCGGGGGCGTAACTGTCGCGATAAAACATACATCGTCGAGTTTCCTTTTAATAAAGGATGCGCCATGATTTAGGCTAAAGTCGGGAAGAGGACGGCGGAGAAAAAAAGGGGGCATCGGGGACGGGGTCGAAATGGCGCGCTACGTGCCCGGAATTCATTTCGCGTATGACTCCGCCGAAGATATCGGGGTGGATACGCAGCAGGAATAGATTCTGCTTGCGCACAAAAGTAACCCTCCTGCGAAGTGAAAGTGTCTAAAAATAAAGTAGCAGAATGAAATGAAATAATCCGTCGACAGGATGGAGCGTGTCTTAAATTTCCCAGGGGAGCGCGAGATGTAGATTCTTTTCGGCGGCAAGTGGGCCTCCGCGGCGCTACATAATCCGGCGTATAATCAGAGGCCGGATTCCTCGCGATCATCGGCGCTGCATTATTCCGCGCCACTCGGCCCGACAACGTGCCGCCCCGAATTCGGGTCAAGTGACACGGCTCCGGCCATATTTATGGGCCATTTTTGTTTACGCGAGGGTGGCCCGGCTATCTCGACCCCCCTCCCGGGTCCTCCATTTTTTGCCCTCTTTTTTGCCAATCGCCTTACTGCCGGACCAAATTCATCCCCTGACGCGGGCGCGATAACATCGCGCTGGTCAATACAAAAGCTGAAATTAAATAAATCAAATAAAGTGGGATACGGCGCAATCTCGCATCTATGACTCCGGGCGCGTCTTGCCGGGCGCGAGGGCCGGCATCTCGCTCGCTCCGTCAATTTTTATCGCCCCGTCTGTCTCAGTCGCGCACGCCCGTTGATGGCCGCGCCTCAAGCGAGATTTCCAAAACTCCTCGCAATAACTCGCGAAATAGCTTTCTGTCCCTGGGTGCTCTTGCAATTTTCATCGCGAAAAAAATGCTTCGCGTTTTACGTCGAAAATGAAGATTCGCGTAATCATTTTACGGGCAGAATTTGTTTTCCACATTTTCAGCATACTTTATTCGGCCGAAATCGATTCCTGTAATACAAACCCGTCACTTTTATGCTTTTTATGCTTCGCCCCCGGAGAAGGCAATTTAAAAATATTGCGTCTTAGGAGCGAAATTCATATCCCGGGCGCTACAATCAACGTAATACTCTTGTACACTCAACTAAATAACGTCCTTCTAATTGTAATATGTAAATCCCCGGAACGACATTCAATTATTTTGATGCAGATTTGTTATGTAATAAAGACTGCAGGGGATAATAATAGACGAGGCAAACGAACGGAGACGAGCCAGGCAAGGCAATCAATTATTTGGTATGAAAATTGAACGAATTCGACGGTATGTTCACGAAAATTGTATCTCAGCTAACAATCGATCTCCCCTTTATTAGCTTGACAATGCACAGAAAATCCTGGCCTAAATTTTAATCAACTCACTTCTGTCGAACAAACGAAATGCAATTCAACTAAACGTGGCATTAGGTCTTGATCGAAAAGGTTTCGTTTAACGATGAACAAACCTTCTATTCAGAAAAACTATTCATTTCATTTGGAAAAGCTTCATTTATTTGCAATATGCCACATTGTATTATAAAATATCCAACGGTATTTACAGTATACAACTGAAACAAAAATAATTGAATTCCAGTTAAATTCCAATTTGCTTCACAGCCCTTATACTAAAACTTTCCAGAATTTGCACTGTTTCTTAACTATTTTAAACTTGAATCCTTTTTCCACCCAGCCCAATCAGCCTTCACGTCGGACTTGATCCCAAAACAATCATTTCCTAAGCAACCGTTTCACCAACCAAATCGAATATTTAATTAACTGCCCGAGCGCTGTTTAACGACAGTCGTCCGGTTGTTTTTTTTTCTTTTTGATACCGCCGACCCGGAGCGATGGTCATCTGATAACCGCACCGACGGCAGGCGAGCTTAAACTTCTCCCTTGATTTCTGCCTCGCTTCCCGCCTCCCCCGGCAAGTCACAGCTAAGCCCTGCCGGTGAACAGTGCGAGAACCACCCTTCAGATCTCGGTTCGGATAATTCCCGTAACGAATGGACTGTCCGATAGTCCAAGCGTTCTCGCGACGCAGGGCTGTATTAAAAGGCAGATTAATCGACTTTGCGCCAGGACTTGTTAAGGAATTGAATTTCAGCCTTCGTAAGCCCGAGCGCGGCGATCCTGCCTCCACCGCCACCAAGAGTTCATTGTTTCCGCGCGTTACTTTTGCCGCGTAATTGACTTAAGGTCGATGTTATTATTTCGGATTAGCAGTAGCTTTAATTGGACAATCCCGATGACGGACGCCCGGAAATTCCGTCGTAATTCGGGCGCGCATTATTAATCGGCACCGCCGAAATATTCGCCCGACAAATTTAAAATCAAACGCGCGGCAATCATCCCGGGAATTAGTCACACGAGTCGGCGCGGCAACGAGCGAGGGAAAATACATTCGCGCCGCTCTTCACGGACGCTCGCGTCACGATTCGTAAGCCGGTCGGCGTGATTCCGCCCGATTAGCATTTTAATTAAGTTTCATTAGCGATTTGGAAATCGATGACGATCGGTGCCGAGTGTTTCGCCGTCGAGGAACGAACTTTTGCCAACTTGTTCTTCCCGGGTTTTGCAGCGCGATGACCGATTAAGGCAATTACCATATTAAAGCTAACGCGGGTCCTGAAAAAAGGTTTCCAATATCCGTGCGCGGCTGCAAACATTCGACGAGACGGCCCGGCGGAATAAATACGCGACGTTTGGTCCAAGTTAATGGAGGTCTCATGAAGAATTGTGTCCCGGGGAGAACAAAAAAAAGCAATTCCCGCTCTCGCACTATTGTTATCGATCGGTCGCACGGCCAGCAGGGGCGACCAACTAACTTTAATTTAACTTCTGGCAGCGTATCATTTTGATGAATCGCAACAATTACTCTGGGTCGGCGATTCTGCATATGTCCTCGGGAGTCGGCGCGAGGGCATTCGATCCGCCACCCTCGATTCTTATTCGGGGCACGTTATGCCCTGCATGTGCCATCCTACTGCAACGCCGAGGTGCGCCTAATGGTCACTCGCGGAGCGTTTTGTTTTCACAGGCTGCGCGGCGTAAATTGCACGGCGAAGTCAAGCTCGAAATTCGCGAGTGATTGATCATCGGCGTTCACTCGCTCGATTTCGTTTAACGCCTGACGCGCAGTAAAAAGTGTCGGGGATTATTAAAATTCGGACTTAGGCGTTGACTTGGATGAAAAATGTGCCCTTCAAAAAGGGGAATAAGGAATGAGCCATGTTGACCGACAGTGTTATCCGGTGACAAATATTTTGGTGGATAGCAATTACAAACACAACGCCTAACAAAATGATATTCGACAGAAAACTAGAGCGAAGTGTGCGCATCGACACCCCATCGGATCGTCGATACGTGACTGCCGCAATTTGTCGACTCTGGTAGACAAAGCGAGTTACGTATTTATTATGAAAGCGGGTCGATTAAAAATGTTTGTCTCGTCGCGCTGAAAGGCAAAAGTAATTGAATCATGCGGCGCACTGTTGCTTTAATAAATCCCTTCCTCCAGTCCGCGCGCTCGGCCAACAATCGGATCTTAGGATACAGTATTGGCGCCGCACACGAGGGGTAGGTGCGCGACGTCGCCCGAGGAAATTTTCGTTAGACAGTTCGACAATATTTTCTTTCAATTTCATCCCGCGCGCGGCTCGATGAAATAATGATTATACAGCGCCGCGGCTATTTACTGTGGAAAAACTGCACGAGAAAGGCTTAGCCGTTAGAAATAAAAAGTCAACGTCAGGCGAAGTCCTGCAACGAGACTGCGACAGAGCCGGTTTAATCGCGGGCCCGTCGTTAGCATTTGCGAAACGCTCGAAAAAATGCGCGTCCGAGCTTATTATCCATTATGATCGCGTCAAAATGTTAACGACCGAGTAATTTGTTATGAGAAACGAGCAAAGCCTGGAAACGCGACACTGGGATTCGTAATACTTTGCAAATAATTCTAAATACATCGTTCCGCGATTTTCGTCCATTTGCCGACGATCCCGGGTGTTTGTGTTCCTTTCTGTCCTCTCATCGCGGAATAATGACAAATCTTCGACTTTTCCCACCCGGGAAATTGTTTTAAAGTAAAATATTTATTCTGCCGAGGCGACGTTGTTTGAAATGCGATACAATAACGGCCTTTTTTGTCCGCGGCGTTATTGGCCAACTGAAATTATACAAATATAAATAAAGGTTTGGGAATGTGCATTATCGACCTTCCACGGCAACGACGTCACGCTCGTTTGTCGCGCAGTGATAAAACCCGCGATACTTTGCAGTGCCAGTTTCTCGGATAACAAGAGCTTTTGAATGCGAAATAGCATTTTTATTGTGTCAACAAATAGGGAAACGCAGACCGGCAAACAGACGTTTTCATTATAAATAATGCCAAGCTTTTCGCGTGTACTTGGACGTGCGCGCGACGTCAATTTTGCGCCGCCCGAAGATTTCGCGAATAATGAAAGCACGTCTTTGGCGAACAAACGCGACGCTTACGACAGTCGTGTCGCCAATTAACGGTGCCCAATTAATTCGGCTACAGTGGGATGCGCGCATTGTCGCGTACGTCCGCGCGAAATTTCGAATAAAATGCGCGTTTTTTTGCCGTCCGATTTTAACGAGCAAATAAGGCTCATCTTTCCGGGACCCCCCGCACTTTTTCTGCTTGTAATAAGGCCGCACGTCTGCCTCGGTCAAATTATAGATGAGTATCAACCGCACGTGATCGCGGCAAATAATGCATCAAATGAATAGACCGGCTCGACAATGAATGACTCCGCTGACTCTTTCATATGCGCGCGCCCGAGCCCGGCTTAACTCCACCCTCCTTAATCAGTTTTCGATCCCCTAATGATTGTCAAAGCTGCTAAAACTATTCGAGTAGTCGGCTTTCAACCACTTCTATATGTACACTGATCGGCGCGGTCTATCCGCCGTCGGTGCGAACGCCGCCTCCCATCTATTGATTCGCCGAAACCATTTAATCGACAACGTACATTTCCGAAAATAACATGACTGTATCAACAAAGCGCACGGTTATTGAAGCGAAATTAAAATTGCTTTATTTGCGAATCTGATCAACGATCAGTTCCGCCCGGTCACAGTACTTTTCGGCCGTTCGGCGCGCGCGCGCTGAATAATTCGATGATTGTAATTAAGTGCCGGCCGATCGTTCGCGATCTGGTTCGGCAGCACCGAGATAACGACTGCCGAGGGCGTTCTTCCAGGGAAATTCAAAATCTCGAAAGAAACGCCGCGACACTCCCCCGCGATCGATTTTCAATCAAACATTCATTGATTTATTTTCGGCGCGCCTCCGCGTGTAATCGACGCCTGCGCGTCGCGCCGCGCGCCAGCCAACGATCCCCACGACAAAAATCCGGCCGAACGAATTGCGCCAAGTATCACCCCCACGAGTATGCTAATTCTCGGCGGCGCGGCAAGTTCACGGCGGGGAACGGCCCGGCGGATTTATGGCCGAAACTGCGGGCGCTCCTCCGACGAATTTGCTCGCAATTTTTTACGACTTTTGACGAACTGGATAAGCTCGGGGATTTGTCGCGGGCCACGCGAATTGCCGGGTGACGAATCGCCGCGCTTCGCGTGGCGCGTCGAATTTCGCTTATCTGCGCACGCCGAGCCGCGTCCTCGCAAATATGAAAGCCGATTCCGCCTCGTCTCGAATCGCCGATACAAACGCGAGATTGCCTTCGCGTCGAAGTCGCGCGAAATTAATCGAATCCGACGAATTCGGGGCGAAAGATGGCGCGGCCTTGCCGCAAGTCAATCGAGCCGTCGATCGCCGACTTTCCGCGGAATATTGCGTTGCCCTGTGATCAAAGCGCAATTAGTTAATGTGTTACGGTTTAGTTTAACGTGATTCGCCGTACGTAATGACCCGGTGCCTCCGTTCCCTTTAATTAACGCGTCGACAAGCCCGGCTCTTGTTACACGAGCGCGCGCCATTTTTGCAACTCTTTCCCCGGCAAAGCGTATCCAGTGTTGAGCGCATCCCAGGCCTTTGAAAACGCGGGCCGACGTGGCGCCGAAAAAGTGAATTCTGTCAATAACGGGATAATGCAGGCGCACGTGGTAATGGCGGTAATTGGCTCGATACGAGTGATGTCATATTTAATTTCGCCGGGATATATTATTCCGGATATTTCTTCGGGAACAATGCCGCACCCGGACAAACGGGGGGTGCATTGAGCGTGTTGTTGCGCGCGATATTGTTCTTATTTTGACGTGGTCTTTTCTTTTGTTCCAGGTGAGTCGAGCGAACAATGTTAATGAATATGCGTGCGAGGCGCCGGTAAGTAAACAAGTGGCCGCTAAGTCCGCCGCCCGTCAGTTTATTTTCCTATGCGGCCGCAATTGTAATGCTAATTAGCGAAAAGGACTGGCTTACTGTATGGCCGAAAATTAATTAGCGCGATCTCGATGCCACGGGACACGATAGAGGAGGGCTAATCCCGTACAAATTGGTCAGCTGGCGTCAAAAAGCTCGGGCAAGTCGGAATGCGGAATCTTGGATTACAGCCTCCGGGCACGGGGACGCGCCATTTTGTTGCAGACGGTATCCGAAAAATCGATCGCGAAATCGCACTCGTTTCGTTGATAAATCGCCCGGTCGAAACAATGCACGATACCGACTATTCGTTTCGTTTTAATTATCAGTCGTAATTATGCTAACCAAATAAATGCGACGGGAAATCAGCAGCGCGGGTAAATTAAGTTTTAGCGTGACGTCAAAATGTATCGCGAAATGTTTATTTTTAAAAGTAAACTCCCGGCGTGTAGTTTAATCGAAATAATTTACATTGTAGGGGCTTGCGCAAAATAATTTCGCGCAACTAATTAGTTCGGAATGCGGTGCTGCCGACTCGAACTTGCACGGTTGCGAAATTTTGACAGGCAGCGAAATTTGGCGCGCGATTTCGTTCGACGTGGAGTATTATTGCGCAAAAAGGTCCCTTTGATATTTCGTTCTAGGCAAATTAGCTCGGCGCGCTGCCCGATACGCGTTGTGTAAAGTTAATATTCTAGAATAATTTATATCTGATGCACTTGTATCAGTTTATCGCGGACACGATAGTGTTTAGGTGGGTTAATGCAGTATAACATTTTACGCCGCCGAAAATGATATATACAATTACTTACGATGATTTGCTCGTATCGTATCGATAATTTGCATAACCGAATACTTTATCGACGCGTTGAAGCTCAATTTGTTTAACACCGAAGTTTGTTATTCGTAGTTACTTGTCCCGGTATAGACACCGCTGCGTTATTCATTGTCTTAATCCAAACATCGACGAGGGATTACAGTTGAGATTAGTGAAACGCGCGTCCGTGAAATGGGAAGTCGATTGCGACGTTCCTAATTACATATCGCAAAAAGTCAGCGCGACTAATGGGGCCCGGCGAAGAATGGCGACTAAATTTGAAGGAATAATGAGCAGTGAAAAGTGGAGCGGCCGATTTTCCGCATCCGTATCTACGCGCGGCACGTTCCCTTTTCATCGGACTTGATACTGCCAAGCACCTTCAGAAATGAGTTTCGCGCAAACATCGCAAAGCGGAATAAATACTATATTTCCACACCGCGCGGCATCGCTCCAATCTACGTTCCAACGAGCCTCTCGCTCCTTCTTTCTTTCACCCGCGAATAGCTCGCGCCGGCGCTATCTAAATTATATTTCAAAGAAGAGCGTTATTTATTTCTGTCTCGAGGGCATAAATTTCGCAATCAAGAATTAGAGGCGTTGCGCCCGCGACCCCATTTTCTCCTCTTCATCCCGCCGGAGCAAGCGCGCTCGTTCTTCCTCGAGTTCATTCGCGTTGACGCCGGAAATAATTCGATTTTGTAAACGCGCGGCGTCTCAGGAGCGCGGAAATGAAACTCCCTGATTCCGCCGAGCGCTCGGTGACCGATATTGCAAACACTGACATCGATCTCGTAATTTCCGCGTCAATTGCCTCGTTTCGTCGTTTCCTTTGTCGCGCGGCCGGTCGGCGCAAAAATGGTCATTAGCGTGCACGATGCGTGGCGCCCAACGAGTGGCGTACGCGTTGACGAAGGAACGCCGCCAATTACGAAAGTTCCGCCTGTTTGCATCCGAGATGCAGTTTCAGCGAAATTAACGTTGTTTGAGTAAATAAGTACGATTGCGAGGGGTTGAGGGTTTCGAGAAAAATGGACGGGGAGTCTGCGAGTGCCTACAAACGGTTGATGTTTGTAAAATAATGTGTTTTTGAATGGTATATTTTAAACGAAAGTTATTCTGCTTGTCGCTGGAAACACTAGACTTCTGACAGATGAAAGCTAGAAGTAAGATAATTCTAGCTGGATTGCATTGAAAAAGTGTACATTATGACGGAAGTATATATGGGAGTACATTGTCCCTTTATTACGATGAAGTAAGGAAATTGTTTCTGCTTATTCCCCCCCAAAAAAACAAATACAGAATTAACTATTTTATGATTGAATACCATTAAAAATCTTCTGCTTTTACACAGGTAATATTGCCTGTATACAAATTTGTTTTCAAATTTTCGAATATAAACTCTTTTTATAACAATGATATCTTTTTTCACGAAAAGTTCCTATTTTCACGATAGAACGACTCCCATTCCCCAATGCAGGGCATCCCGTGAACAAAGTAGTTCAGCGTTACCAACTGTATGATCATTTTCAATTTGTCACATAGCGTTGAATGTATTACGTCCTCTTGCGTTCTTATATTTTATTAATGCCCTTCCCGAAATGTAATCCAAAATATTCCCTCAATTTTCTGATGATTGGACAGATTTCGTTCTCGAGCCAGCAAATTATTTTTCTCCATCTCCATTCAAATATAAATTCTTCTAACGCATAAAATCTCTTCTCCCAAAATTCGTTCTCTACTCTCAAGTAACTGACTTCCATCTTCCCAAACGCTGAATCTCGCAATAGGAAATTCTCAATATCCCATGTATATTATTTCAACAACACCAATCCGCCTCATAAAGCGGATGCTCCATCATCCCCGAAGTATCGCTCGAAATCCCCGCATCTATTTCGCAGCAACTTTTTCATTCCGCTAATCGACTCATTTTCATTCCCACCCCCAAAAGGGTCGGTGAAATGCAACCGCGGCGTGAGCATCGGGCGTAACAGGATCACGTTGTCTAATAATTGATTTTTCTTACTATCCTGTCATCGAATCGCCTCGCGGACAACAGCGGTCCGAGAGCAACGATTCCCGTAATCTAATTACGCAGCCTCGTTGGGGCGCGCGCTTTATTATGAAACGCCAATGTCGTTCGTGCAACCGAATATCTAATCGTACAGAAACTGAACGTAACCCTGGCGGGTGAGCATTTTTGCGCAGCCAATTGCTCGCGTGGCTCGGAAACGCTTTAAGAACAAAGGAAAATCGGATTTACAAATTGACGCAAAATGCACGCGCGTCGCCACTGCGCGTGGAGCTTTGTTTTTTCCGTCGAACTGAATGTGCATGCGCGGGGCGACCGGGGGCCAAACTTTTTTGTTTCCCCGTTTTTTCTTTGCTCCGTTCTGTCGTCGGCGCGCGAGTTAAAGAGGGGTTGTATCCAAGGTTTACGGTAACCCCTGGAGGCCGCACCCTATCTCCACCCGGGCGCGTTCTTTCACTTGGCGTTCGACTGGTTGCACGGCGGAACGGTATTCCAGTGCCTTGAGGCTCGCCAGCTACCTTTTCTACTTGCTCATTCATCGCGTCTACGCCTTTTTCCCGCACTTTTCCTCGCAGCCGCGGCGGCGGCGGCTGAATAAAACGCAGCCGAGGACGCAGTCGCACCGCGAAACTTCCGGCCGGGGTAAATGGAAATTCAATATCGGCATCTCGCCTTTAAAACATACCGGTTGAATAACACGTCAAGCTCCGCCCGAAGATTGATAATGAGTTTATATTATGATAAAAACGCGGGGGCAAAAAGTGCCCCGACCGCTAATGAACGCTAATGAATTCTTCCGAGCAGCCCGAGTCAAATGCATACACTGTTTCATTAATATTTCATTGCGTCTTAGAACGCCCTTCTGCGCTATCAATAATTTCAGATCTTGAGAGCGCGCGGTTGTTTTGACGCTGCGCGCGACGGCGTAAGATAAATCCGCGGGTTGAATCATTTCGTGTCATATCGCATCATTTACGATTGATTCCGAAAAGGTTAGCGCACCGTCACTGCAATGCTGTCGCAATTATTGTTTGATATGCGCTTCGTCGTGGCACTACTCTGGGCACCTCGTAGACGCTGCCGTAATTGTATTAACGTGCCGGATTTCGCGTAGTAAGTCGGTTCATTAAAAATCAGACAGTCGAATTAGCTTGATTATTTAGAACGGGCGTCGAGACGGTCGCGCGATTTCGAATTCGCACTCAGACGGACGAGCAAGGCGCCTTAATTGACGTCAACGGCGAGGAGCAGCTACGGGAAAGGAGCGCGGAAAAATATGGGACACGGAATTTATTATCGCGTCAGCGAGCACTCGTTATGACGCGGGGGTGTAATAGAAAAATGTAATAGAATTGGCGAGGGGGGAGAATAGCTGCACTCGAAACTCGTACGGACCAAGCCCACCTCCACGTTGGGCGCCCACGGCCATTTGTAAAAAATGACGCGCCAGCGTTTCATCTTTGTCTGTCCCAATCGATTATGAGCCTTCGTAAAACGAGTTTCACCGGAAAACGACGGGAGGATTTAGATATATATCTTGCTTCTATATCTGAGCTTGCCAATCAGATGACTGGCGGAGCGATATGCAGTTGCGCACGCATCTGCAGAGGTTATTCCGATTCAAACTGATATTTGTGGTTCAATCACACTTTATACTGGATGAATTAGTGATCGTCTTACGATTTTTTGCTCGGCGGTAGTTCGATCAGCGTTCTGTTCGGGCCTCCGGATTCATGTGGAATTAATCGGTTAATTGACAAGTGACATTTGTATTTGAATGGACAAAGAAGGTCGATGCATTAGAATTTTAAAGCGAAACTTCATTTGTTCGACGTTTTTTGTGATAAGTTCGATTGTATCGAAACGTTACGTGGGGTTTGGCATTCAGTTAACTAAAATAAACTAATACGGATTATATGGGCGGTAAAATGATGTCAGAGAGTGAACTTATCCCTTAGGGTTAAATGTATTGGAGGACTGAAGATTGAACAATTGAGCTTAGAGATGCCATCTATCGGGTCGAGTAAAAAGACTTCCAAACTAATTCCAATAACAATGAGCTGGTTTAGAATCCCATATCCGATGATGAATGATATTCCTCAGCCAGCATTGTCGCCCGGGTCGCAATTTACATCGACGCAAAAAGTCTCAATCGCCGAGTTGAATAAATGCCTGCTCTTCGGGAAATATTAAATGCCCGAGATAAAATGTAAATGATGCATCGTTCCGGCGACCGGATCTCCGGGTAGATCAATGTCATAAAGCCACTACAAAAGTAGTTTATTTCTAAAAACACATCCGCGGCAATCGTCTATGGCAATGGACATTTTGCGGGAATGGTTCTGATTCAAAATTTAGCGCCGAAGCTCTCCGAAAATTACATTTTATAGAGGCAATTCGTTCTGTGCCGAAGCAGGATTGGTTTGCATTAATAATGTCCTTATGGGGCGTAGCCGTGTGACCTCGAAGTCACACAACGACCCGACTGATCGATTTTCTAAACACGTCAACCGCATTTCGCGCCGGAGAAAGTCCTTGTCCTGACCTAATTTTTTTGCCTACGTTGATCTATTATTAAGCAAAAGGGCACTACGTGTCTTCGGATGCCTTGCGACCCGACAATTTGACACTGTCAAAGTCCCAGCAATTTCGACTGGAAAGCTCGACGGCACTTCCCGCAAATTTCCGGCGTCAACTTTATCGCAACGCGTAATCGCGGACAGTTAAGTTTCGCTCTCTTGTTAAGGTAAACAAGGGGTCATCCCTTATTAGCCGAGCCAAGTTTACATTTATTCATCGCCCCATTGTCTGGCGAGTGAATTCAAAGCGCCGGAGAAAATGGCACAAAGGAGCAGCAGCCCGCCTAAGCCCGAACATTAACTCAATTTTTGTCGTACGACACAACATTTCACTTAAGTTGCACGCGCGGCCAAGATCGTCTGCCCCGCGACGAGCCGTGTTCCTACGGTTTTTGTCCGCGAAGGTTCGGGCACTGCATATAAATCGCGTTAGAAATGTGGAACGCTGGTGCAAAGAGTTCAATTGTATTGGACTTTGCGGAAGACGCGCAGGGGGAGTCGGGGGTGGCTTGAAGAGGATCCAGGCTAATGAGAATCTACTGTGGGAGCAAAGACAAGCGAGCCAAAGTTCCTAGCCAGCGTCCTCCTCGCAGTAACAACTTCCGGAAAGCTGACCAAGTTAAGTAATTTGTGCAGCGTGCAGCTACGGCGAATAAGTCATAACTAAGGTAGATTGTGACTAATTGTGGTTTCCCTTGGGAACCCATTGGCTCGTAAGACCGTTTCTCCTAACGCCATACGCGTTGAAGCGGAACAGTACGGAGTGACTTCGACTTGGGTCGTTTAAACGAAAATTTAGGACAATCGGTAGTTGCCGGCTGGAATGAGCACCCTAAATATATGCGCGCCTCGTGGCAATTTCGGGTTTGCGACGCGCGAAATCTCCCGCGCGCAAAATTTCGGACCGGAATTACGTTTTCACGCAATTAAGCCGTCGGGGTAGTGACACTTGCGTTTTAATACGTCTCTGCGAAATGGTGATAAGGGGGAGTTTCGATAAAACAGCCGAAGGGACGGAGCGTTCCTTGTACCCGACTTTGAGGCGAGCAGATGTTTGCTAGTCTGATCCCTCGGAAGGTTTAGTTTCAAAGCAAATCTCGTGCGATTCAAAACTGAATCAGAGATTCGATGAAGAAAATGGTTTTGGAGTCTCATTTTTCGAGAATTAAAGACGAAGCTAAATTAGAATGAACAGTCGAAATGGAGAAAAGTATCAGGTGAAGTTGCGTTCCAACTTCATGCCATGCTTCGTCGGTCGTGAACTCGTCGTTTGACGCGAGTAAATCGTCAGCGGCCACGGTCGTCGAAATTCCGCGTTATTACAAATAGAACAACCGGATGTCTTCGCGATTCAGTAATATGCATGTCGTGGATTAAGCAACCTGGTTACACGATTCCAGCAGGATTCGGTATTCGCGCGGGAATCAGTCTTGATTAGTATGCAAGACTTGCCTTTGCTGCTGCCTTCTCCATCTCCATCTATTTATCTCCCTCGAACCGATTTATGCAGTTCATTAGTATTCATCGATGTCACATGTCACGATTTACTAATGAGCTTAATTGAATACCACTCGTATGTATTCTGATTGAAACACCAGATGAAGAAAAATATCTGCGATGTGCATTTGCTAAACGTTAACGTCATTCATGTGTCACGGGTAGACACGTCGCGCTAGCGAATGAGTGCTGCGAAATAAAAAATGATGATGCAAGCGGGAAAGGGACGACTTCTCTGAAAACAATTTAGCCATGGCGCGCGGACAGCGTATCGATTGATTGAGCATTTTTGCTCTATTTCACGTTTTTCGTGCGTTTCGAGTGCCGAGTCCTTTATCATTTGCAATTAAATGCGAAAACCGACGACGTGAAAGTTGGATCGAAAAAAGCGAGCGAAATTTGATCGAGCAACGCGGGTTCTTAAATTGTTCCTCTCGGAACGGTCGTTACGGAGCCTTCCGCGGATCTCGCGGAATAATAAAAGCGGCGGCCGTAATTTTTTGCACAGCATCTGTTGTGCGGCTCTTTTTTATGTAGCCGTTCAGGAAGCGACGGTTTGATATAAATTTGACCGTTGCCGCGCCGTTACAGGTTTCGCGGTTAAGTGTTAATGCAACTCTTTGAAATAGTTGGAAATAGTCCCGCCGTAAATCTACCATTAAGAACACGTGCCTGCTTCTGAGTTTAAAAGTGCGCCCGGGAGGAAACGCAGCCTACTTTTCTCCGGCGCGCAATTGAAGTGCTACTTAAATCAGTTTTCGCGCGGCCCGACTTACCGCGTTTACATTATTATTGTTAGTCTCGTAGTTATTCTTGTTCTTGTTTCCCCGCTCGCCGTATTCCACGACAAAACGGACACCAAACGCAACGGCAAATTACACAGCAATAAACTCGAAAGTTCGCGATGAGCGGGCACATTTAACTTAAGCCGCGCTGTCGTTTTTAATTTTTGCTTCATTTTTAACGCCGTCGGAGTTGCCCGAGACTTTGGCAAAGATTTGTAAGATTTCCCGCGAGCTTTATTACACTTTTCCTAACTCCGGTTAGAGCGCGTCAAAGTCCCGTCACAGCCCGATCACGCGCGCCTTTTTCCCCCGAATTACCCCTGCCTCGTAAACGTAATGAAAACGCGCCGATAAATAATTCCGCAAATTCCGCCCGTGTCGGGGTTATTGTTGCAGTTTTTATGCAAAACGCGGCCGCGGAAGGAGAGCACGAAAACGCTCCGGCTTATAAGAATTCAGCTTGATGCAAATTTTATGTACACGCGCGCAACCCGTTTGCATAAAATTTTCGACGAATTTCCCCGGAAATCCCGCTTATCGGATTATTCTCGCGGCTCGAATTTCGCCGGGCGCGCGATTGTTGTTACAGAAATAATCAATCGTAATCGGCGACGCCGCGCGTGCGCCCGCGTCAATTATAACCCGCTGCCGAATGATTCGGTTATCCGTCTTCTCCGTTTCTTCTTCGTTTGCCGAGTCAAATTGTGTCTCTTTCCGCGCGGCAAACTTCGCCCGGCGCACCCGCGCAAATAAATTCATGATTTCGGGCCGCTGACAATGAGACCTTTATTTCGCGCCGAGCCTTATCCCCGGCGCCGAGGCAACTACGCTTGTTCAATGTCTATTAGTTTTATTTCGCCCGGCGCCTCTCTCCCGTGGAATCCCGCCCGCTGCGAGCCAACCTTTATCGCGAAACAAGCGACGCCCGCCTTGACACCCCCGGCTCTCGAGCGACGCCGATTAATGCCACCCAGACTCACGTCCGCCGACAATTTCGACATTTCATGCCTGACATTTCAAATATTCAAGCGAAACTTCCGAGATTGCTCGGCGCGCGACTTTTTCGGCGCACCGTTTCACGCTCGGCACATAAATCGCGCCGCGCGCCGAAATTAGTCGTTACGGGTTATATTTGGGAAGACAAATGCATTGTTGTCTTTGGCCGTTTTCGCTTTTTTTCGTCCCCGCTCTTCTTTTTTTTCCCCTTTTGTCCCCGGACAAGAGTTTCCACGTCAAGGGTGACGATAAATTATCGGGCCGACGAAAGGGCGGCAAATAAGCGCCGCGCGACGCATAATTTAAAATAGACGGCTTTCTGGAAGTTCGGGAGCTATTTGATCAGACGTACCCACACGCGAGCGCGCCCACGCACGCAGTCATAGTACGACGTATGAGCAGAATTTGTCCGCGTCCCCGGCTATAATCAAATCTCTCTTGCGCGCTTCCACTCCTTCCTTGTTACATTCCATTACTAGTTTCCAATGTATAATTTTGGACTTTCCACCCGACAATGGCAGCTCTGCCGGCAGTTCGGTAACACAATTGATCACGTCGCGATTCATTATTTATACAAGGGACGGTTATTCCTTCTGTATTGCAGTAATCATGAACGAAAACTCAAGCTCGTTCGCGACATTTAATTGCCGTTCGGCTTCTCCGATGAAACACAAAGGTTCGCACGGCGTTTAAAAAGGTGCTTAACATTTTGCAATTTAGTATTTTCGGGAAATGGTTTTCCCTAGGTAGTAAAATACAAATGGCCCAGTTCTGGCCCAGCACTAATAACCGCTGGGTTACCGTCAATAACCGTTGTCTAACCGCTGTCTAACTAATGTGGATGAACACATGTTGGGCATTCAGTGGGCCCCATCCGGGACCCATGAAGGATTAGTAATAAGAACCAATTTGGGGCCCATGAGGGCATGCCCCATTGGGCACGCCGAGAAAGCCCATCGTGTACCCACATGGGCATACCCTCTAGGACCAATGAGGGTCATTGTTGGCAATACTTCATGGAGCCAACATAGTGCCTAACGAAAACCCATCGCCAATGTCAATAACTCCGTTACATGCCCATGTAGTGCCCAAAGTCCATATGGGCCCTATATGGGCTTCAGTTGGTTATGTCGGATATTGGGCTTGCCTCAAAAAAGCCCATGAGGGACCCAATCTTCAGATGGGGCACCTAAGAAATGTCTACTAGTGATGGGACGCAGTCCCACTATCAAGCCGACGGTTGTTAATCAACACTAATCAACACTGTCCTGGTACTGCAAACAATAAGACGATAACTTCAAGTATCGCAACGATGAAACAGCAATGCATTCACTGAATTTTTACGTGCGCGTCATGGTTGTCATCGACGCCAACATTCAATTGTTTGAAGCATGTATTGAAATAAACATTTTGCCATTTTGTATTTGTCAGTTCAGATATATTGTACTTGTATATTATGCTACCCGCTGACATTTTTTAAGAAAACTTTTTTCCATGTAGACACTGGCCCAGTAACGAGAGCAAAAAACTTGATCAGATATTAATAAAAATACGAAAATATGACCATATAAATATATATATATATGACCATATAAATATAAATAACCGATTTGGAAAAAAATTGACCAGATAAGATCATTTTTTATCTAATTGTCAAATAGATCATTTTTTCATCAGAATCTCATCAGAAACTATAAAGTCGTAACATGCAGGAATAAACATGTTAATAACTTTTTATTACAATGTAATTAGAAAAATGACTTTTCCCTCATTCCAGGCGGGAATACCCACATTCCCGCCGAAATGTGGGCTTCCCGCTCCGTCGTAAGGGAAAATATCGTACACACTACGGGGGGAATTTCGAGTTCACTCGTTTCGAAATACGAAATTCCCTTCCTAGTAGTGTAATGTACTATTGTTTGGGAAGTCCTCCTCAATTATTTTAATAATTTGTTTATCAGATTTTGATCTGATCAAAAACTTGAAGATTCCTCCTGAAGCATTTTGATACATCCCGCGTGAAAAAAAATTAGTCAGGATATAGTATAGTAAGGGTCTGGTTTTCTAGTATGGCAGTGATCTGGATACAATCTGGATGGCAATAGTATGGAACTAATCTGGATGCAATCTGGGAATAACATGAGAACTATCTGGATGTATTCTGGCAATAATATGGGAATAATCTGGATACAGTCTGGAAAGCTATGGCCAACGTACTGAGGTAAGAGTCTGGGTCAGGACAAGAGCCAGATTGGTGCCAAATTCCAATAAATAAACTGCGAATCTGGATGGACTCTGGATAGAGTTTGGACGAAGTATGGGTGCAGTTTGGACGAGGTCTGGGTGCAGTCTGGACGTAATCTGGACGTAGTCTGGATGGAAGCTGGACGGAGTCTGGACGACGTCTGCAGCCTATCATTATCGACAGTTGCCGACAGGCGGCGCCACCGTATATCCCTTTCTCGCAACGATACTAGGCGTGCGAGGGTATACTAGGCGTATAAGATGAACATATCATCTATGGGTGGGCGGGTGGGGCATCATACCGGATTTCATCCAGACTCCCTCCTAACTTCATCCTAATTTCATCCAGACTGCGTCCATTTTCCATCCAGACTACGTCCAGATTAGGTCCAGACTGTGTTCAGAGTCCGGACCTAATCTGACTCCGTCCAGACTCCGGCCAGACTCCGTCCAGACTCCGGCCAGACTCCGTCCACACTCCATCCAGACTCCATCCAGACTGCACCCAGACTCTGTCCAGACTGCATCCAGACTCCGTCCAGACTGCACCCATATTTCGTCCAAACTCTATCCATACTCCATCCAGACCCGTAGTTTATTTATTGGAATTTGGCACCAATCTGGCTCCTCTCCTGTCCCAGACCTTACCTTACTACGTTGGCCATAGCTTTCCAGACTGAATCCAGATTAATTCCATATTCTTTCCAGATTACATCCAGATCGTTCCCATGTTATTCCCAGATGCATCCAGATTAGTTCCAAACTATTGCCAGATTGTATCCAGATATCACTACCATACTAGAAAATCAGACTCTTACCATACTACATCCAGACTCATTTTTTTCACGCCGGATTGTTTAACGGAATCTGATCAGAAACTTAAAAATTATTTTAAGGATTTTTTTCAAGCATTTTGACAGTATTTTAATCAGAATCTGATTATACTTCAAAGAGTTTTTTTGTAGTGACGCGACAAGATTTTTTTCGAGTTTTTCAACTGCTTAAGCAAATCGTTTAAGTAAATAAGACAAATTATAATCTTTTTAATTTTTTTGTCATCCAGATCTGTGTTTAAAGCTACTACTTTAAACAATTGTTGTCCCCACAGCTAGTGAACGGTAAAGCCTTAATTTGACATTTCGGACAACTTCAGTCCACCCAGCATTGTCACAGCGTCGTTCAACGGTTGTTCAACGACAAACAGTGATTGTTTGCCATTTATCATGACTTCGATCTTACCAGAGTCACAGTGTTGTTCCAACGGTTGTTTAAGAACGAAAAATTATAGTTTTCCATTTGTAATTAGTTCGGTCGTCCCTACTTTGACACATTGTGGTCCCAACGGTCATTTCAGAGAAGAAAATGATGGTTAGTTCAACCCTTAGGACGTTGCTGGCGAATTTGTTTACCTGCACTGGCCCAATGAGTGAATATTAACGCTGGTCTAACGTTGGGCCGATTATATAAGTTGATAAACGGTAGAATTTTCTCCATTGGTAAGGGAGTGCTTGTTTTGTACTGCTCTTGTGATTTATTTAGGGGTTATTGTGTGTTGAAACTAAATGATTTGCAAGATTTTAGCTAAGAAAAGTCTATAAATGGAAGATAGAACTTTTATTTTTTATAAGATACACAATAATAATAATAATTTTCTGCTATAAACAAAGTTATCTGACCCTACTACATTTTTAACAGAATCCCCGATTTCGTTGTGTAGAAAACGCTGGTTTATGTCAGTAAAGTAGCGTTTGATTCAGCTTAAATGATGCAAATTTGTGCTCCAACGAGCGTCTAATTGATCGCGAGAATTAAACGGCAATACACTGTAAAATCTGCAATTCTCAACCTCCATCACTTCATTCCAACTGCATTGCATTTCGTTCGGTTTACACGAACCGTTTGGCCACTCAAAGTCAGTGCTCATTTGCCATTACCGGTGATAGAGAGTCCGTTTTTCATTAACGAGTTATAATACCTCAATTACGTCGTAATAAATAAAATTAATCGTGTAATGCCAAATACTTAGCGTGGCGAAAATTCGCAAGTGAATGTCGACCGGGATGAAAACGATTGTGCGAAATAATTTGGTCGGCATGAAAAGCGCGGCTTTGAATATCATAAATATGTAGGGTAATGCTTACGCGCAAGTAACCACGCGTGCCCGCGTAATACGTTTGTTGTACTTACATCGCGCAATTATAATCACAATTGAAACGCTACCGCAGTTCACTCTTTAATCCGTGATTTGCAATCGAGCGTAATTCCGCGAATCTTTTTGGGGCGCGCGCAATTTTCAGCCGATAATTCATTAGCGCGATTTCCGGAGTGTTCCGCATTAAATAAATACGATCAAGGAATTAATTTGAATCGCACTATTGGCTCGCGCAGCAAGCAATAAAAGCTTGAAATCAAAATGTTAAAGTCCCGCATAAATCAATCGGGAATGAGAAATTCTGAAAGAAATATGTAAATTGACGGAACGCTACGTTCCGGCGCGACGGCTCGAGCAGCCAGATACCCGTTCGTTCATGCCGAACGTGTTATTACGTTTAGTTTTAATACCATAGCCATACACTTATGTAATGCTGTATGTGGCAAATTTAATTCCGCGGAAAATCGAAAAAGCTTCGTGTATCCATCTTGCGCGCCCGGATGAAATAGTTTCCTTCTTTACTCCGTCTTTGCACTCACCCCTTTTTCCGTTCCTCGACGCCCCTCCTGATCCACTGCGCGTATCTGATTACAACACAATATCCCTGCATACAGCGTCAAAGAAATGAGAACTTGATATCTCGGGGAGAAATCGTATAAGGATTTCGAATTTGACTAAATTGTCGAAGCCTGGTCGATTGAATGAAGCGCGGAACAATCTGTAAACAATTTGCTGCGAAACGTGTCGACTCGCAAACGAAGTAACGTGCACGGAATGCCGAAAAACAGGTATGGATTCTAGCACTGCTTTATTGCTTGTTTTCGTTCATATTCAATGACCCCGGATGCGTGTATCAGACAACGCGCGGCTTTAAAATCCGTCTAACAATTTTTGACGAATGTGGTCTAGACACGCTCGTCCGACCCTCGAATATCCATATTTCACGCTAATTCACCACCTTGACCCTCCGCCGTACATTGTCTTGAAAGATAGGATTGCATTGCGGCAAGATTGCAGATATTCCACAATTAAACTATTTGTTACAAAACGCGCGGCGGAAAATTCGTAATTGCCATACGTAAATGCGATACGATTAACGCGAATAACGATTCCCGCAAATATTCCAAAAACGATAATTAATGATAATTAATTTAACTGTTTGAGTTTTCATGCAATTCCCACGACCGAATTATATTTAATACCTTTGATTCTATTTATCTATTTATCGCTCATGATTCTTACCCTTCACTCCTCTCCCTTTTCCGTTCTTTGTCCACCCCAACTGAACAAAACGTTCTTTAAACGTTTTAAACGTTATCAGAACGTTTGTTGGACATTAAACGTCAAATAAACGTTTATAATCCGTCTTAAGGTTTGTCTTCCGTTAGGGCAATCAAATTTAAATTTTGACAATATTCAGAACTACTTCGAATCTTACGAAAATCGTCCGACACGTCGCCCTCGAAAGACCGATGTTATCAAAATTCGATGTCGTTGAAAACTATCCAATGATTAATGATCCACAGCGCATCCTCCCAGTCGCGACCGAGATACGCAAAAAAGACGCGACTTCCGCATCCTGCACGCCCGCGCCGTCCGCTGCGATTCCCGGGAATCTTCTTATCGAGCCCGAGAACAGCGCCGTGCGTAACGTTATCAGGATGCCTCTGCAAGTTGTAAATTTCCGTCCGCCCGGCGCCCCCTGCGCCCGCCGACGAAAACTTTTTTAACGTAAGAGCGCCTGGGGAACGCTACAACGTCGTCCGACTTATCAGGTCTAATCGCAAAATAAAGGGTTACCAGTCTGCTCGGTCATCAATTTGCAAAACGTCTTGTGCGATATTGCTCACGCGCGCTCCCGTTTATCCCTCGACGCGCAAAATTATGCACCCGAGATACACGGAACGGACGATCGCCGTGTTTAACGCAATAAGGAGCCGTCACACGGAACCGCTGTAATACGCGCGAAACGTCGCCGTTTTTCTTCGCACTTCACTTTTAATGTCGCCGTCTGAAAGGGAATATTGCCGCAGTAAATTTGTCGACTGTTTCGTCGCGCGCCGGATAAGGCGCAGTTTATTTGAATACGCGACGCTCGAATTTAGTTTATGCGGCAACGCGCGCACTTGCCTGGCGATCGTTGCGGCCCGATTTTGTCGCGGAAAATGCGCGACAAAGCGCACGCCGAGCGCCACTTTGCCCGCATTGTCGCCGATTTTTTCCATTATTTCGGCGGCCATTGTGTCGCAAATGTCTAGTTTGTTATTGGAGAGTCGTCGGGCGAGGGGTTCATTCAACCGTGACATTTTATTTAGTTCCGCGCGATAATTCTCGTCGATAATTCGACGAAATTAGACGGTTTTTGAGGGGTCGTTAATGCGACGCTGATTTAATTGTCGACGATTTCGAAACTTGCCGTTCGCGTCGATACAAAAGGCGACGGCAACTTGCGAGTTTCGCGTTTCAGCGTGCGTCGTATAAATCATAATTAAACGGCGCCCCGAACGAGCGTGGTCGCG
>JABFPB010000195.1:0-50064 GCA_022817645.1 Ceratoteleas bidentatus
GTTCAAGATTTTGAAGATTTTGAAACATTTGAAAATTACAAATTTTGTCACTCCGACTCGTCGACGACTCGCTGACGACTTGTTAATTTCTCGTTATTATGGTTTCCCGAAAATCTGAGTCGTCGACGACTGCAAATATACAACAAATGGAAGTTCTTTGCACATTTGCATTTATTCCAATATCGAAAATTAAATTCATCCACTCATCAAAACATTTTAAATTCACCCACAAATATACAAATCCCCAACTTAGTGAACATAGCTCCTTAAGCTCGTACATTCGTTTCCAACGACACCGTACTGTCACACGTTTCAGTTTGACATTTTAGAAAACTACTCAAATTAAATCATATGATCTTCTGCAACATCGATTCAGAAAACAATAAATACAAATAAATATTTATCGAAATTGGATAATCACACATTTAATTAATTACTGCATTACTGGCGGGAAATTTGAATCTCAACTTCAAGCGACACTCGCACGATCCACGTGTATGTCCGTTGACGATTTTGCGATACACATGTGTTTGTTGAAGTTACAAAAATGTTTACGTTCAACTGAGTTTACATGAAATCCAGCTGCTGACTGATTGCAAAACTGTAACCGTTCAAATACAATGACGTCACATTAAAACCGCTTATCTGGAGTTAACGATAACGAACATATTTTGACCAAATAGATGACGTCAGAGGTGTTATCAAAATTGTTAATTGGCCGAAAATATAACGACTACGGAAAGTCTCAAACATGACGGAACTCGCGTATTTGGAAAGTTGAAACCTCGTTTATTGCTGTTGTGATATAGTTGATATAGTTTATTGACGGAAAGGTTGTGATCGATCGAATGCAATAAAAACGTCCAAAAAATAATCAAAACAAATTATGGGACGATCGGTAAGCATTGCGGTTATTATTCCTACATTAATCCTTATGAAATCGCGAATTTTAATTAGTGTCTGTATTTAATATGACAAAGAAAGTGTCAACATAACCTTAAAATGAACAACTGGCAGATTTTCAAAAGGGGATATTTTTGTAAAGGAAATAGTAAAGTTTATTTGATTACTATTGTTTGTCATTGATATATTATGTGGAATCATTTTAGTAATCAAATAATTACGAGATATTAATTTTTTGCGGAAAGTAACTGTGCAGGGTTGTTAAAAAGTGAAAGGATGAGAGTGTTAATATGAGCAATTATATATATTAAATAACGAATTACAGCTGAAGAAATGTAATGGTGAAAGTGAAAACAATGTGAAAAGATTAGATTTAGTCATTAGTGTCTGCTCGCAGTAAATGGATATTGTCAAGAAAGATTAATTAGGTTTCACTCTGAAATAGTTAAAAATCCATGCATTTTCTCTTGATATTAATCTTTGTTATGTTATTATTATCTGACACGACAATCTTGTGGTTTAGGAATCCAATTATAAGTTAAGGAGTACACTTACTGGCCATACTAAACCGATTTCTTCTCTAAAATTCAGCCCAAATGGTGATCAACTGGCATCAGCTTGTAAGTAACCATATATTCAATTTTACAATTAATCATTCCAAATGTAACTAAAATAGTTCAATATTTTTTTGTATTATGGAATGAGAAGCTATAGTCCAATTGTAATCAATAGTACTATTTTCTACTGGAAGCAATTAGGATTTTCAAAATTCATTCGCAATGGTTAAGTGAAACTGTTAGTCAAATAAACTGATTACATTTTTATGAGATATGTATTTTTATACTTTTTATATATTAATTTTTTATTATTTTTTTAATCAATCCTAATCCTATTTAATTCTAATCAGTTCTAAAATTTTCAATTTCGTAACTTTGTTATGATTCAATGTAATAACATTTGTTAATTGTATCAAATGGATGATTTTATCAAGGGATTGTTTAGAAAAACAGTCAATTGTTGAATGTACAGCTAAAGTCATAATTAAATTAATTCTTTGTTTATCCTTGCATTGAAATATGCAATTTTACTTTGAACATTACTTTTAGCTGCTGATGACCATGTGAACATTTGGGGAGTTTTCGATGGAACCCTTATAAGATCATTAACAGGACACAGAGCAGGATTGTCAGATGTTTCCTGGTCAACTTGTGGGAAATATTTAGTGTCTGCTTCAGACGATAAAACTCTGAAAATTTGGAATGCTAACACGGTAATGATTGTAAAACTATGATTTAATTATTTTTTATTTATAAATGTATAATAAAATATTATAAATTTATCAAATTCCTATTAATACATTTCTTTTTAAAATCAATTTAAAATTATAAAATGAAATATAAAATACTGTTGATAAAAAAATTTACAAAATGTATAAATTCTTACAAAAATGTATTTTCAGGGTAAACCACTAAACACTTTAAGAGGTCACAGCAATTATGTTTTTTGTTGCAATTTCAATCCTCAAGGGAATCTGATTGTTTCTGGTTCTGTAAGTACAACAAACTTTTCTTATTTGTATACAATTTTCTTAACTTTTATTAGTAACTGCTGAGCTATCAATAGAAATTGAAAAAACATCAATATCAATTCCATTTTATTACAGTTTGACGAAACTGTTAAAATATGGGAGACCAATACAGGAAAATGTTTAAATACACTCCCATCACATGCTGATCCTGTGACTGCTACTGATTTTAATCGAGACGGATCTTTGATTCTTTCAAGTAGTTACGATGGTTTGTGGTTAGTACATTATTTCATTTAAAAAAACATGGTAAATTGTGTCATTTTCAAAATATTCATTTAAATAGTAATTATAATTCTAAAAAAATGTACTTTTAGTCGAGTTTGGGACACTGCTACTGGTTTATGTTTAAAAACCATTGATGACACTGCTCCAATATCCTTTGCCAAATTTTCTCCTAATGGAAAGTACATATTATCAGCAAATATGGATAATCAATTGAAATTGTGGGACTATAAGCAAAGGAGATGTGTAAAACAGTACACAGGACATCAAAATAGCAAATATTGTATATTTGCCACTTTTTCTATTACAGGAGAAAAGGTAATATATTTAAAAAATCGAATCTTTCATCAAAAAATTATTTCTTAATTGGAATAATGTTATTGATTTATAAAATAATCGTTATTAATTATTAAATGAATCTTTTTTCAGTTAATTGTTTCGGGGTCTGAAGATAATTTGATTTATCTGTGGAATTTGCAAACCAAAGAAGTGGTTCAGAGACTGGAGGGACATAGTGGTACTTTTTTATCATTTTCGTTATTTTATGTAGTGTTCTATTGTTTAGTATTTCGATTGATTTGTATGCATTACCAATTTTTAATTACTTTATCTTTCGTTTGACTTTACAGATGTTGTTTTGAGTACTGCATGCCATCCTTCTAAACACATGATCGCCTCCGCGTCTCTGGATACTACAATTAAGATATGGCAAAGTAATCTTTGATTTAGTTTATTTACCATAAGTCTTTTCATGAAATGATTGTCAAATTTACAACAGCATCACGCTCTACACTTACAAATTCAATTTTATACAAATTTACAAAATTTTATAAAATTACATGAAATTTGAAAAAATTTATAAAATTTTTTTACAGTTAATTTTAGTTTTGCAACTCAAACAAGTTATGGTAATACCATGAAATTGAAAATTTGTTTTTTTTTTCTTCAGGTGTACTTATGAAATTAATTTTGACCATTGTCTATTTTATGTACACAAATTTCATAGAATTATTTTTGTTTGAGTTATAGATATTTGTCATGAATTAATGATGTTATTAACCTTTACCATAATGTAAGCGTGAAAACAATTTAATTGAATTAATTTGTTTTGAACTCATCCCAATTAATAATGAGGCAACAAAATATGATTTATTATACAAAAGTACTTTAACGCATTTATATTTCCGAATGCATAATTTCTGTTCACTTATTATTCTTCTAATGTTTATTTTTATTTGAATCAAAAGAAATTTTTCTTTCAATGCATGATTGGCAACTAGGCATGAACAATTGATTGTGTTAAAATCAATGATTTTTCATTTCACTACTATATGTAAGAAATCGCTACTTGACAATCATGATTTCACAAAAGAAGTTTATTTTTAATTTAGGCGTTGAAATGAAATAAGAAAATGTGTTCACGTCTTTGTACATATTGCGGAATAATGTAAAGTGAGGCGCTCATTGTACAAAACTTTTTTCATATGATGTAATAAATATTTTTTTCATATGATGTAATAAATATTTTATCTTACAATTACGTTGTTACTATCAATAGCTTGCATTAGTGGATAGATAGTATTTCATTTTACTATGATAATAAATATTTATTTTATGGTTTATATTTTTATAAATTTTACTTTTATATAATTTTATTTTATTTTTATAAATATAAAAATACGAATATTTTTTAAGTAATGAATAACAGGTAATAATTACTGAACAATTAAACAAGCGATGTTTCATTGAAAAATTAATTAGATTAGGTTTTCGTGTTGTTACTAAATTTTAAATCATCTGCTATTTTACGATAGCAGTGAGAAAGTGCGACCTAGCGATCTAAATGTAATACATATTTTTTGAGGTACAATGGTCCAGGGGTACAATTCTTGCTTCGGGCTAGAATTGTACCCCTTTTTGAAAGGTGTGAGGTTCAATTCCTGGTTGAGTCGAACACAATTTTTTTGCTACAAACAAGTTTCAGCTCACCTTACGAATAATGATCTTATTGACTCGTTAAAATATTCTACCGAAGGAGATAAACTTACACCGATTTAAATAAGCAAATGTCACTGGTAACATTTTTTTGTTACAGTTATTTTGGGTGCATTTAAGTGCATTGAAAAACGGTTATAAGCGTTTAATTTTTGAAAATTACATTGTTAAAAACAATTATAAGAATGTAATTTTGATGAATTTTCAATTACTAAATGATTTTTTTATTTTTTAATTACTTAATTCTGTTGTATAATTTCAAACTAATTGTCTTATTTGTAAAAATAATTTTATTAACTTAAAATATTCTTTATAAAATATTGTTATATATCTTTCGTTATGAAATATTAATATATATCTTTATAAAATATGACTTTACAAATTATACTTCGAGAATTTTTTACATTTTCGAGCTGTTACAGAAATGTCTTTAATGATGAACTGCATGATATATGATGAGACAATTGCAGGTATACTGGCCTTTCCAAGCCAGGCAGGGTGTCTTTTCAATTGTATCCTAGGGCCAAATTCCATCCGGATTTTTTAATAATTAATGGCATTCTTCGGGTACCGTTAACTTTCCCTCAACAGGATGAATTTTCACGATTTTTCTTGACGCTTTTTCTTGAGAAGGGTTCTGATGAATTCCAATGCCTTTTTTTCAGATCGAAGATCGATTACCTTAGATGTAGCATTCATTTATTAAGCACGCAGAAATTCATTTTTTAAATTAAAAACAACTTTATTAATTTACTAAAAAGTGCATTAACAAAATCACTTTACATTCACTTAGTATGGATACATTCTTACTGAATTATCAATCATTATTAAAATGTCTGCATAGAAATATTGAATTACATAAATAAATAAATTTTATTTCGTGATGCAATTTCCTCTGAAAGTATTCGATGGCAATCGTTGATTTAAACCAAACTTAAACATTAAAGTTTGGTTTAAAATAACAAATATTATGTTATATTTTAGGTAATTATTTGTTTATATACAAAAATATAAAATTATCATGAAACATTAAATTTTTCAAAAGGATCATTCCTTTCTTCATCGTTACTAATCTGTTGGCAAAAATACAACAAATTATTTGTTTTATTTATTTATAACAATATATGAAAAAAAAATTTCCAAAATGCTCAATCGATTTCAATTCTAAATTAACAATACAATGTGCAGAAAAAAAAACAATATTGGTTTGTCGTGTTTTTTATTCTGTTGTTCATATTTTCACGATAAATAATAATAATCAAAATATTTCGACAATTTGTAGATTACATAATTTCAAACGATATAAAACAAAAAAAGGATAATTTTGAATAAATAAATACGCATTATTAGTAATTTAATTAATCTTTAAAATCATTTTATTAAAAATACAACCAAATCAATTCTAAATCTATATTAATCTTTGAACATCGAAAAATAAAAAAATATAATTCATAAATATAGTATAACCAAACTCCCAACAAATATACTTAAAAGTTCTCTTCCCCCACCAAAATATTTCCTCCACCATCCTTTTTCGTTACAAGTCTTCTACCAAAATAACTTTTAAGAATCGATTTGTAACAAAACCTCGATCAACAAATTCGACTGCACTGTTTTTTGGAAAATGTAATTTCGAAAAAACCGGTGTCCCACCATTACGCAATGAAATTGTAGCACGTGATTCTGCGTGCATGACCGGCATGTTCGGCAGTGTCTCGAACACAGGTAGGGGACATTCTCCAAGAAAATGCTCCGCGGAAGCTAATACACGTTCAGTCTCGAAACACAACTCGCGCGCACGTTTAATAAGTTCACTCCGCCCGTCGAGCAGAATGCATCGTGATCTCGTTTCGACTTTTCTCGTCGATCCGCGCGTTTAATCGTACGACAAATTCGTCTTTTGTTTGTAACTAGTTAATATTACAATTAAGTGGACTTTTCGCCCCGGAAAATTGAGCCGAATTTCAGTCGAGCGAAAATTTTAGTTGAGATTTTTCACCTTTGCTTCGAAAAAAGTGGTTCCAGTCGAGGAGTGGGATGTTGGGGACAAGCTGAAATTTTCGTGTGAGTAACAACAAACAAATTTCGGGAAAAGCGACGGTTCGGCGCAAAGTGCGGGATTTTGTTGGTCGGCTGGAAAAGCGGCTCGTGCTGTCGAATTTAAATTCCAAGTCGATAATCCGAGTGCCTGGAAATCCGTTATATTAGCGGGTATTTTGTAAGATTGAATAATTAGAGACGTTTTTTTATGTCAGGTGTGCTGAGGATGTTTGTATCGGACGAGGTCGGATGAAAGGCGTTCGGATTCGATGGTTAATAAGTTCAGTTGGAACGCGAGTTTTGGAGCCCCGAAAAGCAAGGAATTTACGTTCGTTTCGACGAAAAGCGGGGATTTCTGGAATTTCGGGGTTAGGAATTTATTTATTTGATTTGAATAGAAAAAACTTGATGAGTTTAATTGGAACATGAGTTTTGGATTCCAAAAAATCTAGGAATTTCCGTTTATTCTTCCATAAAACCTCATACAAATCGAGGTATTCCGTTTGTTTTGATTAAGAATATGGATTTTTTGTTTTAACTTTGGAATTGGGATTTTACATTTCAATAGCAAAAAGTTAATAAGTTTCATTGGAATATGATTTTTGGAACCCAAAAAATCGAGAAATTTCCTTTTATTGTTCCAAAAAATTTCGATTTTTGGTTTTGAATTTCGTGTCTGGAATTATATATGATCTATTGATCTAAGTTTAATTAAAAGTTCAAAATTCAAGGAATGTTTTAATTATTCCACCGAAAAAAGTAGAATTTTGATTTCTAACTTCGGCGTTAGATTTTAATAGATTTCAGTAGTATCAAATTAAAAAGTTTAACTGGAACCCAAACAAAATTGTGGATTTCTGGATTTGAACTTCAATGTTGGGATTTTATTGATTTCGGCAGCAAAAAGTTCGTGTCGTAATGAGTTCTAGATTTCGATTTATAGCTTAGCTGACGGTGTTATTTGAGTGATGTACATTTGTAACGGATCCGATTACTCCTTTTATTAGTAATTTGCGGGACGTGTAAATGTGATTGTGGTAGTTTACGACCAGATTTATAACATATCAGCGTGACTTATTGGTCGATTGAAAAACTTTATAGAATACGATGATTTATTGTGGTGTAAAGTATTTCTTTGTTATAAATCAGGAAATGTTGGTTTTATCGCAATTAATATTTGTTCCCACAATAAATACACAAAAAAACACATCGAAAAATTAATTCCTAAAAGATTAATTACGAAATACAGTTGTGAACATTGGGGAAATGCATACGTTAATTTTATTTCAAATGAAAGGCAGTAAATTGAAATAGATGGTTTTATTTGCATTGAAATCGAATGAACTTTCTGCAAAAACCATTAGTCGGCGATTCAGACGATAGATGTAAAAAGTCAGAAACCGTATTAAATTAAGTTGGCTGTCTGTGACAGTCGTGTAAAAGTGTTCCATTTTACATCATACTTACACCACTTTCGAATGTATATCGGAAATATTTTATTAATATAATTATAAGTAGTAAATTGATGAAAGTACTTTTAATTTCGTAAGAAATCGCAAAACTTAAATGTTAAAGAACTTCTTACTTTTTGTTAACCGTAATGTGCAAAGTAAATTAATTCTGGTTCAATCTTTTTAGAAGGTCAAATAAATCACTTTCGTTGATTTTCAGATGATTAGGATTAAGATCTGTCGGTCATATTGAATGATTTCATATTGATTTACTTGAAGTGTAAGCTGATTATTAAAATATTATGACGATTAATGTAATGTGTTGAAAGGAAGGCATAAGTACGTTTTAAGATGATCATTTATCATTTTACGTAAAGATGAATGGACTATAACACAAAATGTACAATTAAATTGTTAACATCTTTAAAAGTAGCTTCATTCTTCGACGAAAGTGAAATTTATGAAACGTAAGATGAGGTATTTTAAAAACAAATACTAGCAAGTTATATTTAGTTTATATAATTATACAGTAAATGTTTTGTCAGATTACAAATTAAATACTTTACAAGAAATAATGACACTTGTTTTTTTTCCATTATAAAAAGCACCTTTTTTCTTCTGTAATAAAAAACATATCGAACTATTTTTTGATATGTAGTTTGTCAACTACATTTTTTTTATTTGAAATGAAGAAAATATGTAACGTAATATGTAAAAGACGTCGTAATAGCTTGTCAACATATATGTGTATACGCTTAAAACTATCCTTATATTATTTAATATTTTAGGATTTATTTGACAAAAATTAATTGAAGTGTTATATACATTTATGATAAACAAATGTTAGAGTTAGCCGGAATAAACGTTATTTAATATGAATAAATCATTTAATACATTGAAATAAATAATCTATTTCATTTAAATAAATAGTCTACACTGTTAGAAAACGCGGTGTGAAAAAAGTGTTACGGAGTGACTTTGGACCTCCTGAGAATCCGCGCGGTGTTATTTCAGAGTTTTTCACACCCGACGGAGTGAGAAATTACTCCGTGCGGATTCTCAGGAGTAAATTCGTATTTAAGTATATATTCATCATTTAAATGAGATAAACCTTTCTTTGAATATAAAATCGAAGTTTTTTAAACGTAAATATTAAAAAACAATCATTTAAGCGATTATTCTGATTAAAAAAAAATTATTTCGATTGGAAAACATTTCGAAGTGAACTTTTATTTTCATCGGGCATGTGGTTGAAATCTGACGCTATCGAAAATAAAAATTCAGCATTTTTATCTGAAGAAACAAAAACTAATAACAAAACTAATAACTAACGTTGTCAATTTCAAATGACAAGTGTTTTAATAAATTTCTGGAAGTTTCATTGCAATCGGATGCTTCGTTTGAAAGTTATCGAGCAGACAGAACCCAAAACGTATTTTTAAGAAACAACGCGTTTAACGTTTTAATGTTTAATTGCAAACTGCTCTAACTTTCAACCACTAAAATCCTTTCAATTTAAAGACTCAAAAATTGCAACAATGCACTTGATTTCTTGAAATCGATGAAAAAAATCGAAGAATCTCTGAAAAATCGAAAAAAAAAATCGATCATGATCTTCAACTTATCAGCGATTAAAAGAAAAATGTGCGTAAATAACTCTGAAATCTGATGGCCCTAAACAATGCAACAACAAAAATCGATTTTTCCTTAACCTCTCTTGAAAAATCGGAAAAGCCCAATCGGATCATTCAGAAAGCTCCTATACATCTAGTCCACAATTATTTTTACAAAACTTTTGTTAAAAATGACGAAATTTGTTCGTAAAATTTGTCGAAATCCTCATTTTTGGTTCCACAAACATCCGCGCCAAGATGGCGCCCCGCATAATCCGCCCAAACAGCTGTTCCTGAGGTAACGACAAGCGGAGATCCCGCGACTGATAGCGCGAAAAAAATGCGCCGCGGAAGTGATTGATTGGCGATCGAACGACGGCACACGCGCTGCCGTAACCGTAACGGCGGCGGTGCGCGTGTGCGTGGACTAGCGGGAAAGCCGATCGCGCCATCCCGCGCGAAAACGGCCGCAGCATCCGCCGAGACGGCACAATAAAGAGTCAGGTGGCACACGACTCGATCGCGGGTCGCGCGAGCGATTACGCGACAGCCTTTTTAACAAGTAACGGGCGATACGCCGGCAAACCGGCGAGCCACTCGGACGCGTCGAATGGCCCGAGCGGCCGCACGATAATTGCCCGCAGACTGCGACCCAATTTCGCGCACGCACTTTTATCGACCCGATATTTCGTGATTTATACGCCCGGAAATTTTCGATCGGCCAGTATTGGGTTGGTAATTAAGTGCCCTCCAAACAGTGATTAAAAGTCAAACTCTTAATGTAAATAAATTTTTAACACAAGAAAATTGCGATTTTCGCTCCTTGTGACCTAAAGTGTTGTTTGCACCATGGGCGATGAAATGGAAAATCTGCTCATCGTCGCCTATTTCATTGCTGTTGGTACAAAATGGTGTTTTCGAACCTAAACAAAAAGTGAACTTTTCGTGCTTGCATATCGGGCGCAAAATGGATCTTTTCCACCTTTCGGCATAACAAGAATGGACTGGAAAAGAGACCCATATTAGATTTAAGACTCAATCTTAATTTAAGACAGTTTGGAATATACGTACAGTTTGGAATATCTCTAGTAAAAAGAGAAATATGATCCCAGTTTATAATACTAGAAAAGTCCAGTATTATAAATCAAAGTTAAACTGGCTTTTTTTACACATTCTTTTACGATCTTTTTTCTTCGTGTTATACACCTCAACTCAAAACATCTCCTACCGTATCAATAAATCACTCAGATAAAATATCCCTTGCAAGGTTCAGTAGCATTTACCAAAACTGATCTAAATCACTTTGAATAACTTAAACTAACTTAGATCTGTTTTCTTACTTTTAAAATTAAATTAACGCGTACTTTCCCACCTAATTTTGAATCGTAAAACCAAAATGCAAATCAATCTCCAATAAAAAAGGGATGTCAACCCTTTTTAACTCCTAATAACCAAAATCCATGTCATAAAAAATGCTCTCGAATCAAAAGAGACAAAAACTAGACTAATTGTCCCGCGATTACATCACTCATTCACTTTCTCTGTGAACGCGGGCTTAAATTCAAACCGCGACACTGATATTCTCACATCCAGCGAGTTAAGCCACATCAGCCCGAGAATATAATTTTAGTGCTCAGAGCGATTTACAGCTCGGCCAATTAAGAGCCCGCGGAACGCTGACCCAAAATGTCGTCGCGCGTATCGTACGATACACCTCGGAATCACTTACACATAGTAATTCGTAATCAAATTGCGCGCTTAACGAACCGTTTTATTGCGAACTAAAATATCCGAATGTGCGAGTCGCGAAAACTGTTTTTCGCCAACACTTTATGCTAATGAGACGGCAAAATGGCAATAAATTCCTCGCTGACTCGTTCAATAACTTAACTTGGGCTTTAATTGATCGGAGTTTTTGCAACAAATCCGAATTGTTACGGACAAAAATCGAAAATAGTATATTATGCATCGAGGGAGTGGAACGCATTTTAATCAAAATGCATCTAACTTTTCGTAAATGTTTTAATATATTTTTATAGTTTTAATAAAATAATAAAATAAAATAAAAATACAAAAATAAAAATAATATTAAAAATTGTTTAAAAATTAATATAGTTCATATGCGGAAAGTTTCCATAATGCTTTAATAATTTACAATATGTATTATTTATTTAATAATGATATTAAACATATTTCTCAAGAATTTCATAATAGTTATGAACTAATTAAAAAACTTTCAAAAGTTCATTTTAAGTCATTTTTTAAATGAAATTTTTACTCTAAATTGAACCTTTCTTCCCAAGGGCGTAAAAATTCATTGTCTCCCTCATTTCCAGGGATCAAAACACTATAATTCAACGTGTGACAAAAAATTGTTTACCGTACCAATCCGTCAAAATGTCACCACAATTTCAAGAAGAGGAAACACAAAAAAAAGGAAAAACTCGGTCGGTCGAACAAATTAATACAGATTGATCAAATCAATCTCAATCGTCTGACAAGCTACATGATAGTAATGAATTTTAACGGTGCTTGAAAAATACATAATTACAGGAAAGCGGAAAAATGGAAATGCGCGGGTTTGTTAATTTTGCATTTTGCAACATTTACCAGCGATTGCATTTCCTTCTTTTTTCCTGCCTCCCTTTTTAGGAATTTCCTCAAACAGACTGTCCTATAGTTTCAACTTTAATCCAGGATGTCGAGATAAAAAGGATGTTCAGTGACAAAGATAATTCGAGGAAAACCGACCAATTTTACACAGTGGTGGAAGCTATTGGATTTCACTTTGTATCTTTCGAATGAATCTGACACAGGTCGTACAATGCGTTACACTTGCATAAACGGAATCAGGTGCATTCGGTGCCCATAATCTGCTTTAGAATCCCGAAACGATTCCTCGATTGTCATTTGCATAAAGTAGAAAGTTGGAGTATCGGTGATCGATGTCGAAATGAAGATCGCTTTACATAGAAAAGTCATAAAACGACGTCGACCGAACTTGAGATAAGTGGTGGCAGGTATGTCGACGGTTTGCTACGTTTGATCGGTCCGGTTTTCGAAATTGGGGGACAGGTTTGGATTTTTTTCGGTTTTTTGATTTTATCGCGACGCCTCGTGTGAATGCAGACGTGTCACGTATTCCGGGCATTTCCATTCGATTAACATAATTTCGAGCATAATAAAGAGCAATTAGAATACCGAATTCGTGGCACATTTTCCTGACCTGAATAGTTTTTTAAACGTTCAACTTTAAACAAAAACATTGTTCTCCACTTGGGAACATCAATAAATAAATTAAAAAAATGGCGAGACAAAAATGTTGAAAAACGTTGAAATAAAACAAACTCTACAAAAAATTAAAAAAATTGTCTATATTGTAAATTATAAAATGACAATTAAATTTGATTGAAAAAAAATTGCTCTTTCGTTACTAATTTTAACAGACTTTTTCCAGTCATTATCATTTCATTACAGATAAAACTTATTAATGCAATACTGAATCTGAAAACCAACGCTTCATCAATCATAAACACCCGCGGCTAAATTATGCGCATCATTCGTATTAGAATGGAAAAATGGTAGCAACGAACGATTACTTAATTAAGGCGCAGAGTAATAAATTAGACGACACGCGCGAAGGTCAAACGGGTATTCGGCTATTCCGAGGCAGACGTGGAATTTCCGTTTTTCCGTCTGCATCGACCCAAATCGAATTTCGATTCCACGTCCGACACCTTTTTTGAGCGGAACGGGTTGCGATTTTTGACATTTTTGAAAATCGTTTCAATCAAGCGACGGACTATACGATCGCTTCATTCGTATGCAGAAAAACGCGCTGAAATGGTCCCGGTGAAAAACGTTAATCGGCGGCGCGAAATCATCGCAAATAATTTTCCCGGCGATTACGCAAATCGTCGTCCTATCGGTCCGCTAATCCGCGCGACGAAAAATCTTTGGCAATGATTAAAGGCTTGAGCTAAAGAAGCTCAGCTCGCTGCGGGTAGCTGCCTATCTACCTACATACGGGCGCCATAATGACAGCCTTCCTTCTTTTCGTCGGCACACTCATTTACCCGATCGCAAATAAACGCAAACGAACGTCACGTGGCGACGCGCATTTTTCCATTTCGACAGGACATTACGTTCTTATTTTCATTCAAGTTTCAACAATTTCGAGTTGCGCAACAGGTATCCTTCTGGATGCGCCGACGGAGGAATTTCGAAGTGTCCGAACTTCGCTGAATACTTAGTTTGATTTTTGAGAACGTCATATTAAATATTATTTTATTAATGTCTTGAAGTCATGTCATATTTGAATACTTGGTAATTTACATTACTTTTTTAAACCGCAAGTAAAAAATGTAATGAAAATCCCTAACAGCACACCTGTAAAACACGTAGATTCGACGTGGAATCTACGTCGAATCTACGTACGATTGTTCCTCCACGTAGAATCTACATGGATTCCATGATTGATGTCTATATGGGATTAAACTTTTGATTAATTTCACAGTTTGTGTTTTTATTCACAAACTGTGATGTTTTGATTTCGACATCAACGTCGAAACATGTACGACATTAAAAATAAATAAATACCATTCTACAATTTCAATTCTGCAATAAAAATCACTCCAATCTAATTACACGTTTACGATTCAAAAACGATAACTGTAACAGTGCGAATATATCTCGACACACGTCCCATTATAAATCCAAACAATCCAAGAAGGTCCGAAAGAACAATAGCATAAAACTTTCTCCTTTTAAAATTCGTCGCGGGTATAACAAATTTCGAATGCACAAGCAGTAATCGCCCCCAGTGACCCTCTAACTTCACACTTCAACACGTCGTCCCCAATAAATTAATTTCGAAAATTGACCACTTTGCGGTACCTCCTTCCAAACTCCATATCAAGCCCGAATTCCCTCCAAACTGTCTTCACTTTGATCTGCCAAACTTTATCCGCCGAATCAGCGGCCGGATAAAGATACCATAATTCAGTCAGACCTCCATAGATATCATAATTTAATGAATCTTATGGAAGTTGCGAATTAAACAGTCATAAATATTCATTCCACAATCGCGTGTGTGCGACAGCTGTCTATTCGCACGCACATGATACAAACTGAATTTATGAATGAAAGCGAGCGTGGAAATAGTATCGAATCGCATACGCACAGTCACGCGCCACAGATACACCGCGTATCAACGGATAATCTGATTCGTATCTTCTGAATACATTAGTTTTGAGACGATCAGCGTATGACGCTTCGCCTAAATTGTTTATCACTTCATCATTTTTGCATTATTTATATGTGGCTATCATATTACGATTCGCGGAGAAGAATACCGTTTCGCGATGGGCATCTCAAGTTTAAAATCAGCGAAGCTCGGTTCTGCATTTTCAAGAGCCGTTTACAGTTCTGAATAATCAATTTACATGTAGAATCGACTATGAAGAGAATTGTTTGAGAGGGAAGTTCATTATGAGAAATTGATAAATCTTATCGAATCCAATTGCAATGTTTTCTGTACTATTCAATTCTGAAAATGGAGTAGAAATGTCGAGCTATAAACTGATTCGAAGTATGGAATTCGCTTTCAATATTTACTATGCTATTGAATTCATAGTAAATATTGGAGGAATCGGAATGGAAACCCTGCATTAGATGCCACATTTATAATATTGCTGAATTTGATAGATTTGATAGATACAATCCTATTCTTTTGAAGTCACTTTAATCAAAGATTTTTAAATTATTTTAATAAAAACAGGGGAGATATTACGAATAATTTTTCGCTTCTTTTAACTTCCAATCTGGAACAGGTTCGAATTTATCATATTTTCACCAGTCTTTTGCAGAAATCTTCAAAAAACATGTTCACAGTTATTGTCTTCAGCAGACTCATTACTCGGAGATATTACAGCAATTTGCGATAATTAGCAACAGCTGCGATTATTAATCGGTGAAATCAATCTGCTGTTTATTTCACCGGAACGTCATTCAAACAAAATTAGAAAAACACTCCTCTTAAGTCCAAAGACGATAATTCGACTGGAAATTTCGAATCTGGATTTACAGATTTCAAAGACTGAAAAGGTTTTTGCAAAGGGAATTGATCGATTTGACAGACAGGTTTAGATGAGAGCAACATAGTAACTATCTCAAACCGCAAAATCGTCTAAGTGCTCAACGCACAAATTAATCGCCATCCATTACTCCATTAACCAGGATCGCTGGTAAGAGGCCTTGAGTGACGATCCAATTGGGATAAACCGCGTATTACGGAAGTGCGTTACATAAAATACATAGTGGGCAGCCTTCTCCGGAGCATCTCGGCATTTCAGCCGAGTTAACGGCCGGCCGAATGGCGCGCGATGTAAATACGTGTAGGGCCTTTATACTATGTACTTTATTTCGTCCTCAATTTGCAGATAACGGTTCGAGAGGTGTCGCATTCGAAATGTCTTTAAAAGTAAAAAGTTCGGAAATTGCCAAATATTGTCGGACCACAGAAATGGTCCTAAGGGACAGGTGTAAATTAAAGAGGATTTAAGGGAAAAGGGATGAGAATATGTTGAAAAATAATCTGGATGATAAATAATAAACTAAACATTTTCTACTTCTTATTGCTTTCAATTCCTTTTTTTGAAAATAATTGAAAGTAATAGAATAGAAAGAAATTCATGTTTCTTATGGTCAATTCATTTTTATTCCTTTGTATTTCTTGCAAAGTTGAGAGATCTTCAGTGTGGAGAAAATATTAAAACATCAGTGAATTGAGTTGAAGAATGGGAAGATAAACAATCCAGAACCTAAGAATGCACAATGATGATGTACATTGTTTCCTATATAGATCGAGTAAAAGATCAGTCATATATAAAATTTAGATTCATTGTTTTGATTTTTTGTATAACTCAAGAAATCATAAAAAATATAGTAAATAACAAATTACCCACTTTCACTGAATCATATTTAAATTGTTATTGTTGTTATATGTATTAAATTTCATTCCTACTCTGTGTTTGAATCAAATTTCAAATTTATGTAAATTACAAATCAGAATCTTTCGAAAAATCTCCCTTTATCGCAGCTTCCCAAACACTCCCTTTCTCGCGCCAAAGATCCCATTTATATTGAAAATTATTTATTATTTATTCACTATATAATTTATAGTGAAAATTAATAATTCCAACGAGTCTATTAAGAGATGATCTAAGAGTTATCGGCGATAAATAGATGACAGGAATTAATAGATGAGTAATGGCAAAATACACTCTATTAGTTGCACATAATTTATAATAAACGATGTGCAATTAATATAAGGCGATTCGCAATTAACCACCAAGAGACGAACGGGCAGTGATACACATATTGAAATGCAAATGATCCACGATTAATCGCCGGCGAAAAGTGATCAATAACAAATTATTCACGCCATCGCCATTCAGCGATCTTAAATCCGACATACGATCTTTGCCGATCTCGAATTACATCTCTCTTTCTCTAATTCAATAAACCACTTCTGATGCTTATAAAAATATATTACAGTAGTACAATATAATCCCAATCTGCACTTTCAACAAAGTTTCGAAAATTTTAACTTCGTTCTCCTTGAATTCTCGATTCTTACTAAAAAAGAAAAGATCGGCAATAAATCGGTTGAAGTCATATAAATGTTATTTCGGTAAAAGTTACACAAAATGTCCACAAACCATTTACCGAAACCAGTTACATCCTTTGTCTACGTCCAATCAGCCGATCGATCGCCGATCTTTTACCTTTTTCTACCCCAAAACCGATCTCCATTGTTCGGTCGTTTTCCCGGCCGATCCCTCGGACAGTTTGTCATCGATTATCATCGGTTTATCTCGGAGCGTTCTTCCCCGTGACTTGCGCCGAGGAAGTTGGGAAAAACGTTACTCGTAATCAATGAAAAGCATCAAAAGCGCCGAGTCGAAACCGGTTGATAGGTGCGTTACGTTCGTTAGCAGATACTCGAAATGAGGTGGCGCTAGTGACAAAAATTCAAGGTCTCGCTGAAGGCGCCAGGCCGCGGCAGATATGCCTCGGCGAGGTTGTACACCAATAACCGTACGCGTATATTAAGCACAGCGTATCGGCGAGGCGAATGAACTGGAGGTTGCGCTGCAAGACGTAAGATGCAAGACGTAATCGTACACGTGTTATTCGGTGAGCGGCGTGGCGATAATATTGAACGCGCGAATTGGGTCGCCGTGTCGAATTCTGACCGAATGGCACGAGTTTGGAAGAGGCGACAAGAAGAAGATTCCATTTGGGAAATTTTTTTTTATTTTAGGAGATTTTAGGAAATTTAACTTTTTACAATGAGGATGTTTTAAAAACATTTTGTAAACTCACTTTTACAACTTTTTTTATAACTTTCATTCTAATTTTTTTTAATTAAAAAAATGAAAAAGTTATTATGAAATATCAAAACATTTTAGAAACATCGAAATAATTCTGAGACAACTTTGACAATAATTTATTTTTTAATTTATATTAAAAAGATTTTTTCTCATGACATTTATAGAAGTTTCATTTTGAATCCATAAGCACAATCTTTATATCGAGAAATCGCCGGCGTAAAGTATGTAAACCTCGAAGTATTAAAGATATGCACCAGCTCGAGTTAAAATGCAACAAATTCCTGACCCAGTGATCCTTCCGCAGTCGTTTGTAAGATTGTAATTGCGTTTACGCGGACGTTGCACTGAGGCTGCTACTCTGCGGAAGAACAAGTGCGGCTGCGCGTGCAATATCGCGGCTCGCGTATCGCGATAGTATCTTTCACTTTTTAATGGGATTTGATTTTTGCGGATTTGGTTCCCGCTTTTTTCCGTCGAGCTCCAGTGGAAGTCAGAATGTAGGTTATTCGACGGTAAAAATGCAGTTTTAACGGCTGAGGCCGATAAGCCATCTTATTTTTAAGATAAATTATCTTTGCTAAATACAAAAAATTAAATAATAAATTTCGACAATAAATCTGTAATTCAGGATTTTCAAGAAACAAATTCTGAAAAATATCTTAATGAGATATTTTTAAATAAGATTTAAAGATAATTTGCGACCAAATGTCGATTCGAATTTGGTCATAAAATCTCTCACTCGGTTTGTTTTTACCCGAAAGAAGAAAGTCAAAGAAATTAATTTCGAGTGGCAGGTAAAAATGATAAAAGTAAAACAGGCGCATAAATTAATCGCAAACAGGAACAAAGTGTTTGTAATGCGACGACGAAACGCGCGTCCGAAATATGCAGGCCGAAATTTGTATTCGGCGCGCGAGCGGCACGTATATCAACGCCGGGCCATTTCTGCCCGAATGGCAATAAGAACGCGCGACACGTAAGCTTCGAGGCGCGCTTTCCGATGCACCATTATTGGCGACGTCGTGAATTAATACAATCCGTCGTCTCTTCGGTACATTGCCAGAAGCAAGATGAAGCGTGTTTGACACAAATAAATGTCGGACTTGATGATGTTATTTTATTGAAGTGCTAATGCCTGTCTTATCACAGTGCCATCTTTATTATTTATTACTGCAATTGAAAGATTTGAATTGCAAGAAAATAAAATATAATTAGAAATATTAAATTGTTACGATGAATTTTCAATTAATTAACTTATTTAATCAACTTCAAATAGAGAACCATTGAAAAAATTGAATATAGAAAATTAAAGATGTGAAAATGAAAATATTAATTTCAATAAATTAAAATATAAAAAGATTTGAATTGAAATAAAATAAAAAAATTTGGAAAATGAAAATCTTATATCGAGTTTTCAATTAATTAACTATTTAAAATCAATTTCTAGTGGATAATGGATAACAATTTAAAAAGTGGGATAAAAAATTATAAAAATAAAGACTACAAAATCACAATATTCTTTAATCTCTTATTTACAAAAAAAGAGAAAGCAAAATTTCAACGAAACCGATTTTCGACAAAAAGACTCGACCGAACAAAACGAGATTGGCAGCCAACTTTTGCACGACTGCGAATCGTTCGGTTTGTCGAACGAAAGCGATCGGCTAAAAGTCCAGCTGATTAAACAAAATAAGCAGTACCAGTCTAGTCCGCGAAAAGAGTTCGAAAACGACTTTCCAACCGATTTTCTTTTCGTTTGGCGCATAACTTGTCGCGCGTAATGCTCGTAATAAATTCGTTCGTCGCGGGACTCGCGTCCCGGCCGAGTTTTACGATAACCCCGGTCGAGTTTGAAATGGAATGAGAAAAACCGGCGGGACATCGGCGCGGTCGCTCGGCCAACCTGTTTGTAACAGTATTTGCACAGCAAAACCTTGGCCAAGGGAGATCAGGGCACTGGGCTATGTCCCGGAAAAAAGGCCACGTGAAATACGGGGCCGACATGTCACTCTTATTTTATTGTACATTGAAACGCATCTGCGATGTCATTTCCTCATGCTTCTTCAGGCTGACATGAATCTTACAAAATTAGGGGTATCAAAATGATGGCATTTAATTAAAAATCATTTTTGTAATGCATCTTTTTTTAATAAAATAAAATCGTATAACTAATTCGCCAAAAACAAATTCTGATTTACTTTAGTCTTAAATTTAATTAAAAAATAAGAGTGATATCGATCACTGGACATTTTTCTTGGAAAATTCTTTAAACAATTTTTTTCTTTCATCCTGATTTTTAAGAAATCTTTAATGCAGAAATCTTCAAAGAAATTTTCAAACAACTTTTATGAAGAGAAATTTGTATTGTTCAATAATAATTTTAGTTTTCAATTAGATTATTACGTTGCACGTTTTTATTTGGAAAAATGCGAATACAAATCTTTTAAAAAATTTAAGTTCATTCAAACGTCAGCAAAAAAGGATCTACGATTTAATTAATTACGATATAATAACGTCATTTTCGCTTCAATGATCATTTCTTATTGTCCGACATAGATAACTACGGCTAAGCAGCTTTTCAATTTTAATGAATGAACTCGGGATACTGTATTGCGCGTGAACGTTTTCGTGCGGTTTAATAAATTTCACCGGTCTGTAATTTCATAACGGGCCTAATCGGACTTATCAGTCTCGCGAATTAAAAAATCGCGACTTCGCGAAGATACATAAATGTATAATAACCCATTAAAACATAATGCAACGAACCGTACTTTGCAATCTTAATGTAAACGATGGATAGAAATACAATTTATCGGTCGCTCAAACGAGATTTATGTCGATTTTTGGTCGTTTTATTGCGTTTTGTGCCAAAAAGTTAAATAAACAAATAAAAAGGGTCGATAAGGTGACGGTCGGCATTATGGCGATAATTAAAACCGCTAATCCGGATTTCTGCTTCTATTTATAGGAGCTATCGCAAACTTTTACTAATGGCTGCGTGCGGCAGGTTCACGTATTAACCGTACAGCAGATTGCAATTATTAAGACGTAAAATAGGAGTTATGAAGTATTTTTAAAAAAGGTGCTTACATGCAATGTTTTTTATAAAATAAGTGAATTTGTTCACGAACGTGCATTTAAAAGGTTTTCATTTTTCTTAATTTCAATGTTCCTTCATATGTAGAAGCATTCTTAATTTTTCTTAAAGTTATGAAAATGTCATAATATTTCTTGAAATTAAGATAAATTCGTAATTTTGTTTACGTTTGAAACAAATTCTTAATTATTCTTTTATTAAGAATAAATCTCCACTTTTTAATTAAAAAAATTCTCTGTTTTCCTTAAAATAAAAAAAGATTTAATTTTCTTGAGAATAAACCTAGTTATTTCTTAAATTGAAAAAAATTAATCTGTTTTATTTTAATTAAGAAAAAATTTAATCATTTTTTCTTAATTAAATCTCTTTTTTCTTACTATTAAGAATAAATCTTGATTTTATAAATAAATAAAATCTTTGTTTTTCTCTCAAAATTAAGCAAAATTCTTAATTTTTCTTAGCCGCCAAATCCGATTCAAATTTAACTCAAAACACCAACTTTAAACGTCTCGTCTAACTTCCAACCGCAATTCGCTCCATCAAAAAACCGACATTCAATCAAAGCTGAGAAGTTCCGGCTACCGAACCGCAGACCCGGAAGTCGCGCTTCGCTCCGCGACTTTCGATTAATCAGTATTGGTCTCGCGGCGACTGCGCCGTGCATTCCGATGCAGCCGGGCCAAATGCACTCGAATCGCTAATTCGCCTGCATTCGAGGCGGAGCCAGCGAATATCAGAAATGGAGCACGAGCTAACGGTGTGTGCTTTGCGTGACGTATTAATGTGTTTCCGGCGCGCTTGCGCGCATTGTTCACACTTGTTGCATCGCGCCTGTTGGGCTAATCGGCGATTCGCGAATTGCTCCGCGGATTGAGTCGTGGCTCGGAAGACCATGCAGAGGCGCGCGAACGCCGCAAAAACACGTGTCTCCCGCCAGGACATTTAGACGCGCAGTTTTCCGCGGAAAAGATTTTTATTTTTCACGAAACATCGGTTCTGAGACACAGACTATTCTTTAAGGATTTGAGGAATCTGTATCTTTTTAAGAATATGAAACAAATGTATCCAAAGTGCATTTTTCCAAGACACTTTTGTTTTCCAATCTTTTAAATAAAATTAAATTCATAAACTCAATTAAAAACTGAGTTTATGAATTAAACTTTAATTCAGTTTGACTCAATAAAATTGAATTCAGTTTGACTCAATTTGAATTTACAATGTCATACAATTAATTATTTTAACTTTTCTGATTTCTCATTGGTTTCTATTTATTTTTAATCCAGTTGATTCAGTTTTACCCAAATTATCTTTTGCCAATTTGACAATAACAACTTTTTAATAATTAAGTTGTTTAATGAATAGTAAATAACAAATTAATAATAAATAAATAATAACAAATTAATAGTAAATAAATAATATTAAATGAATAATTACATTTATATTAAATAAATACCAATTTGTTAATAAATTAATTTTTTAAACTAAAAACTTATTTATAACTTTTTCGATTAAAATTTAACTTCAACTGCCTCTCCTTAATTTCAACCGCTAGGTTGCATAAATATTTCTTCAAATTTTTTACAAAACTTTAATCCTTACAATTTCCAGCATCCGCACGAAACTAACACGCAGAGTAACAAAGTAGCCAAATGACTTCTAGTCGCACCTTAGTCTAATCGATTGCGTGTGATACCGATACCCATCGAACGGGTTTCGAATAAAGAACGCAAAGTACGTTCCTTTTATTGATCCTTAAATCTCTCAGCCGAACAGGAAGAGATTTGGCCGGCGCAGTCACTGGCCCACTTACATCTGCAATTCATTTTGTCGAATAAGCTCGCTCCAGATAATCGAACGGCGCGATGCAACGGCGCAACAACGATGCACCGAGTTGCACTTGTTGCATTAACCACGCCTTGCCGCGTACCGAACTTACGGACGTAACAATCGTAACAGTAATTTCGACGCTTTTTATGCAGCCGCCGAACCAGGCGATCCGTCATTCGCGAGCGTGTTTCTCCATTTTTAAACGGCCGAAACATTTTCGGTCGGGTTTAATGCATAAAACTTAATGAGCCATTTGATACGGGTTTAATCTGCGAGTCATTTTCGCGATGCTTGAGATTGGCGAATTTTTTTTGTTTGAGAAAAAACGTATGGGAGATGTATTTTTTTAGGGTCTTTTCGCATTTAAGATGCAATTCAAAATGCAATTTAAAAATGCGATGGAGGTTGCATTTTTTATCAGTGCAGTTATTATTAAAAAGTGCAGTTAGCTGCATTTTCGATTAATTATTCGAATAATGTTCAGATGATTGTACAGAATTTTTTTCGCTAATAAGGATTTGATTGATAATTTAATGAGTTGTAATTAATCAAAGAATAAGAAAAATGTAATACGACGTTTAATTGGATTAATCGAGATGTTATGTAAGATGTGAAGTTTGATGTGATGTAAGATTTCGCTGAAGATCTAATGTGAGATTTACAAGGTGAACGTCTTTAACACAAGCTTTAACACGAGATCAATTGCCTAATGCGGAAGTAAGCTGTAGATGAGATCTAACGTTATGTGTAGCTTGTTTGTTTTCGTAAAAGATGAGCTGAAAAATTTAGAGCTAAGCATACAAAGTTATGGATATGTTTTAATTAATGTTACAGTCCTTTAGGGGACAATGTTGATTTTATTAAATGACTTCCTTTTTATAACACTGATGGAAAATTTCTCCATTGTCTACTTAAATAAGAAGGCTGACCATCAGAGCATTGATGATTAATGCTTTTGGCCTTTAAGAGTTCACATTTTTATTTTTTACTTTTGAATTATCTGTACATTATGATAAATATTCAAAGTTTATAGTGTTTGTTTAAAGTAAAAATTTAGCTAAATTTTCTGAAACATTTAATAAAAATAAAACATTAACATTTTTATTTTTAGTCAATAGTAATATCCTATTGCATCAACAAAAAAAAGTATAAATACTTGCATATAATTTACTAATCTTAAATAAAAGTAGACTTCAATTTGTAAATATTAAAACTCATCCCTTCGAGAAATAACATATCTGGAAATAATAACAAATATTCTCAAAAACTCTGCAAGGCTCTGAAAAGCTCTCACATTTTCAGAATTTTTCAGATTTTATCAAATTTTCGGACTTGTACAATCTTTGCAAACTCTAAAAATCTCTCAAATTTGAGATTTTCAAAGTTTTTCAGGGTTTTTTTCATTTTCACTAGGGGTGTAGAAATGGTCAAATCAAAAATACAAATTTAATACTTTTCGTACCCCCAAAAAATTTCTGATTTCACTCGACTAATCGTTGACCCACTGTTTCAGATTGTACATAAAGATGATCAGGACTTGGGTAGTGTTGTTCGTCGTACTGCTGACGTTCAGAAAAACGTCGTCCTCGGACGCCAGCGATGCCGTACACAGCAGACAGAAGAGGGTATTATGGATAACGAACGACGGTCGGATCGCTCTGCCGCCGGGAACGGTAATGACCATCACGCCGACTCTCGCATTACCGTTCGTGAGGCATCCTCCATATGGGTTCCTGAGTAACATGACAATTAGTTTGCCATTCACGAGTAAGTTGCCTTTTCAGACACACATTTTAATACCCCCCTCCGCAATTTATTGTACCACGCCATCGCCCGGATGAAATGAAATGGAAACCCCGATTTCATGCCCACTCAAAATTTCAATTACGCCACTCGCGGCGCTCTCGGCGATCGTTCACCAAACAAGTTTTGTGGAGCAATTAGCCGCTGATTGATGGCTTGTAATTGGAAGGCCTGGTCAATGAGATGCGATTAAAAAAAGCATTTTATTTTGTTCATTTGCTTATGTTCTGGATGCATTTTTGAGTTTTTTTTAGAGGTTTACAGTTTGATCGTGTTTTTATTATGGTTAAAATAATGAAAGTTCAATGCACTGGGAGGAATTGGGAGGAATGAAAGATTGTATTAAACGCCTGTGAAAAATAACAAATAGAATTTTTGTATTTTTTTCAGAAATTAGTTTCTTTCTGATTCCTACATGAACCAAATTTTCTGCATGAAAAAAATGAAAAAAATTTCTTGCAAGAAATACAAAGGAGTAAAATCAAATGATGCATAAAATACATGAACTTCTTTCTACTACTTTCAATTATTTTGCAAAAAGTAAATTTAATGCACCAGAAAGTATTTGAACTGCAGAAAATTGCTATTTCATTTTTTACATTTTCAAAAAACCTATAATATTTTGAATTATAATATATAATATTCTCCAAATGGATAAATAAATGAATAATTGTATGTAATTCATTTATTATAATACAAATTATGACATCTTAAAATTGATATTAATTTGTCTCTCTTTTAAAGTCGACCTGGATAAACTGGGTTTAACGGACAACGAGAACCCTTACGGAGCGTTGCCCCCAGTATTCGACAGGGCCATGAAAGGACGCGAAGCCGGGATGATGATGGCAGACTTTATCGCCGCCTTCATCAAACGGAGATTGCACAAACGAGAGGCGGTGCGGCCGCCGGAAAACGCGTTCCACGGCGGCGAGAGGGCGCTGCTGTATGGCGCGGCTGAGGACATGCTGAGCAGTTTGGGCATGGACGGCAAGGCCTGTTTGCTCAGGGCGATCTGCGAGGTTCAAGGACACCCGCTCAATAACTTCGGTTTAATAGGAGAGATGCTGAAACTATTTTTCACGTTAGTGCACTTCTATTCCTGATAGTTAGCAACCGTGAAATATAGTGGGATTCGACATGGTGGCGTGATCAAAGAATATATAATATGTGATGCCGACAATGTTACTGACAAAATTAATTTAATACTAAATCTGACATAGAAAACTAAAGTTAATATGAAAATTAATATTGAATCTAATATTAAATATACTTCTTCAGTAAAGTAATAATTTTTACGCAAAAGAAATCCTTTTTATTGAAAAGAAATCATTTTGCGACAAAAGGAATTGAAAACGATTTTCATTTGACTTTCAAGAAGTTCGATTTTTTAAGAAGTTCGATTTTTTAAGTTTATTTTACCGCTCTAGTTTTTACTTTTCCTAACAATATCAGAATATTAAAACTGAGATAGATTGCATGGCAATAATTTTTTTTCAACGAATAAGAATTACATTTTTACTTAACATTAAAAATAAAAAAAATTAATAAGTTATATAAATCGATGTAATACATTTTTCAATTTTAATTTCAGGGCCAGTAAGTCGCCATTCGCTCACTTGCTGAATGATTACGTGGAAGCAGAAACCCGGGGGAGGGTTCATGGCGAATGTTGGCCATACTTCAAAAACTGTCCGAAATCGTTATTCCTCCCATCTAGTAATAAATATTCGTAAGTAAAAGTTCAAATCTTTATCACATCCAAATTTGTATCGTTCTAATTATAATATTTTATTCTAATTTTGTATTAATTAATAAAAATTAATAAAAAAGTGTTTTACCTCAATCATTTTGTAATTGTAATATATATAATTTATATAGTTAATTATTTATAACTTTAAACAGTAAAACAGTTTTTGAATTAGTTAGAAATTTAATTTACTATTTAATTATAATATATATTTATAATATATTAAATTGTCATTGCTATATTATTCCAGAAAGGATTCCGTTCACGAAGACGAGGAAACAGACTACTTAAACGACGTCTACCGGGACTTCGACGGAAAGTACAAAGTCGAAACGACGAACGAGATAAAAAATCCCGTGATGTAACGTGACGTCTCGCTCCGAAAATTCGCGAAAAACTTAACGACAATTTTGTCTCGATGATAATTTATTACACGTAAGTGTGACTGTGGTATGCATGAAGTGCAATGTGAGAATGAATTTCGCGTCGCTTGTGAACACGTATATCGGGTGCACGGTCACCCGATGAAGTGTATTTTTCTGCCGTTAAAGGCAGCCGCATTTTTTTCAGAGTCACTGATTTTTTTAAACGCGTTTTCGCTCCCGCCGGACTGTTTTCCTCCGGATTTGTAATTTTCGTCTAAGTAGGTACTCGAGTGATTAATCTGTTTGAACGAGTCTAAAAGTAGTCTGCAAATAAACTGTACATTCGTTAATCCTTGTTTTGGTTAAGAGTATGATTTTGAAGTTGGAAAATTATTGTCAGACTAATTTAGACGGTTTGAATTGATTAACTGAATTGAATTGAACATTTCAAGTCGGAAAACATCAGTGACATTTAGGATTTTCAAATAATCGAATGCTCAACTTGAAGAATTCTTGTAAGCCGTCGTTTCTTCTTGTCTTAGTTTTCGAGTGTTGGTTTTCAGTCGAAAATGTTAGTTTTTCGCTGACAACTTGGTTTCTCTATGGCCATAACGCGGAGAAAACTGTTGTACAATGTTAGATGTGCACACTGAAAAAAATATCCTTTTGGATGAAAAGGATATTTTGTCCAAAAAGCAAAATCGATTTCATTGAAAAGGATTCCTTTTGTAAGAAAAGGAATTCCCTTCAGGTGAAAAGGATATTTTTTGCCTTTGAATCCTTTTGAACCAAAAAGAATATTTTTAAGAGTGTGCAACTGAGAAACTGTAAAGATATCTAAGAAATTAATTGCGAAATCGTAGAAAGATCATTCATTTAGTTGATTAATTTAGACAATGTTGCGACATTTCCTACGAAGTTTTGCTCTGCGTGTCAACTAAGATTTCATGTCATGTGTAAATATGTTATAAAAGTGTCGAATCAAAAGTAGATAATTTCAAGTTAACTTAAAATTGAAATTAGTTTTTAAAAGGTAGAAATCAAAAAAGTAAAATAATTAGGATGTCAAATTGTATTTCTAAGCCGACTCAACTTATCATTTAAGTCCATTTTTAAATATTTTTTAATGTAAAATTTCGTGTATATTGTGAAACGTTTTACACTTTTACCAAATAATAGACATTAATTTTGTGTTACGTATGGATGGATAACAATTTTCTACGTTTTGCTCAATCACAGGGATTTTTCCGGAAAGAGATACTTTTCAAACTCAAACTCATAAATAGCAACGTCAACTAGTAATAAACTATTGCGTTTGTGTTTGCCAAAGTAAGACAAAATGAAAGTGAATAGTGTCACAGAAATATTTAAATTAACGAATTCCACTACTTTACGAATAATAGAAGAACAGATAATACCTTTTTCAGTTTTATTCCATAACAGTGCCAAATAATACACGACGACTACACGTGTTTAATATTACATAATTTATGTCTGCAAATATTTATAAATGTAAATAATTTATTGTTACCATTTTATAAACGTGTATTTATGTCACAATAAAATGTTTTTCATTAATCTTTCGTCTATTTATATTCAATACATCACACCCACGTATGTACATATATAGTTTTCTTTGTAAATAGATATATTTACATTTAAATGCTAATATATATTTACTGTACAGGTCACATATTAATTTACAGGGATATTGTACAATGAAAATAATTTTTTTCTCAAGACTATACATATATAGTCTTGAGATTAATTCATTAATGAAATTTTGTCACAATTTAATTTTGCATTCCAAAAACCATTATTAAAGTGGTTATAGTGTTTTGTTAAACAAATTTGTTTAATATTAAATTATGTGATTAATAAATACTTTATTACATTTTAAATGAATTGCCACTTCCAAAAATCGATCGAAAAATGTGCATTTTTGTATAAAAATCAATAATAAGCAAGCTCAAAAAAAGTGTATAACTAACTTAACTACAAAAAATCAATATATTATAAATCAAGAAAAATGATAATTCCATTCCCTCAATTTTTCTCAATTTCTCGCTCCTTCATTAGCAGTAAATGGCATACTTTGGTATAAGTTCTAGTTCCAAAAATTCAAAAAAGTGAAACTAAAAAGCTGATTCTCTTCGAGTCAAAAGACTTACACTAAGTGAACGAAAAGTGTTCACTGAAAATTGATAAATTAGGATAACTTTTGTATAAAAATTCAAAAACAAAGAAAACAACAAATAAATAAACAGACTAAAAGGACTGCGAGAACAAATCATCCTCTGATTCCGACTCGATGATCGTTCCCCTGCAGAAACTTCGGTGTTTGCTCGCTTCATTGTCAGGGGACTCCGTAGAATCGTCCGTCAGCTTCAAGCAAATCTCTTCGTCGCTGTTCTCCTGATCTTCGACTGCTGCGCCATTTTTAGTAGTCTCTGCTATCTCCAGCTTATCTCCAGAATTGCCCTTCGTTTCCTCGTTCGTCGTCTCCAAAGTCGTGCTGGAAGTTGAGTCGGTTTCCTCCTTGGCTGCCTTAATGGGAACTTCAACTTTGCTCGAAGATACTGGATCGTCAACGACACTTTCCTCGCTGTCTTGCTGACTCTGCAGATACTTTCTTTTGACGAAATGCCTGCTGATTGGCTTTCGCTTCTTGTAATCGTTCATCAAATCCTGACTGTCGTCGGTTTGAGTGTCGAACGTTTGATTTTCGGCCTCTTTCGACTTCAAGACTCCCTCCAGTTCGCGAATTTTCCTCTTCTTGTTGTTCAGAACGAAAAGGAATTTTGTGTAGAGTTCCTTTTCCATGCTTTGCTTGACTTTGATGAGTTCGTCTACCTTTTTCTCCAGGTTGGATTGGTGGCTGATCAGCTTGGAGTTGCTGGATTTTATGTCAGTAATACTGTTTTGGAATGTCTCAAAATGGGTTAGAAGTTTTTGGAGGAAGTCGGAGATGGTTTCGATGCTGGAGACAGGCTGGAGTTGCACTGTTCCGAGTTTCCAAATGGACTTTTTCCACTGGAAAGTGTCGTTTTTCATGTAAAATTTTGTTTCTGGGTCTCTCAGGGTGAAATTCTCCCTGGTTTCTTCGATGTACGATTCCTTGGATTTTGATTGGTCGGAAGCGAATTGTTCGATCATTGCGGTGGTCAGCTGAAAGAAATTGGTACTTATAGTTTGATGTATCCTATTTTCAAAAAATTGATATTTTTGCAAAATGGTGGAATGTCAAAAATTTTTTTTAATTGGTGATGAAAATGTGATATTAAAGTTAATTAAATGATCTATTCATAATTTGTTATATTCTTAAAAAAATTATGAAATAGATTACTACAAAAAGATGTAGGCTTACTTAAAAATTTTAATTAAAAAAATATGAATGAAAATCGTAAAAAAATTAATAATTTTCACATATTTCAATTCTTGCTATAAATCTTTCAAAATCTTATATATCCTCATCATAAATTATTTAATGAATCCTCAAACTGTTTACATACAACTTTAATTACAGCAGTCTAAAAATAGCTAATGATACAAGTATTTTCTTGTCAGAAAAAAATTTAATTATGACTGCATAACCTCACAATCTTAAAATTGAAATAAATAACGAAACTGAAAAATAAATAAATTGAAATATCCGTACCTCTCCTTCCAGTGGTGACCTTCGTCCGAAAATTAATAATTTACAACCAGAATCGGACCATTCTGTGCACAGTATCAGCCGTTCCTGTTTGTTTACGTCAGCTTGATTGATAAACTTGCAAACTTTAATTTCACTCATGATAATATGTACTCGTAGAGTGTATGTTAAGTTAACTTGTTATATACTGATAGAATGTTCCATGAAGAAACATTTATTTTTTCGTATAAAACATTTATTTTACGTGTAATTCTAAGAGTAAACAGTGCAATCGCGGTTACATATATGGTATTTGAGTCGGTTATCAGTGACGTTTTCTTATTTCGAGTATGGCAGCAATTCGTGATTGACTCCTCACGTCAGGATGTAGCTTTTTCCTGGAAGTTACCATATGTGTGACTTCTGAACTCACCCGTGGAATTATCGAACGCAGTCTGCATTTAAACTACAATGGGTAGGTTTCGTTTGCAGGCTGTCCAACGAAAAACGAAGTACGTTGAATGACAGTGATACCAACTTAATTGCCGTGTTGTATGAAATGAACATGAAGTAATATTTATTCTGTTCCATTTTGTTCAACAATGTTACGAGAGTTATTCGAGAAATAAATCTCGAAGAACTCTTTGAACTGAAAATCTCTGTTGTGAAATATTTTGAGATTTTTTAGACAATTTCCACTTTTTTCACATTTTTCAGAGATTTTCAGAGATTTATTTCTGTACTGTAATAATAAATATCAGTTTTTAATAAATTAATAGTTAATAAATTAAGACAAAAAAACTACAAAAGGAAACTAATAAATATTTTACTTAATTTTTCAATATGAAAATTAATTCAGTTGGTTAAATAGAAAATTAACTATTTATTCAATTTCTCTTAATCCCTTCTGTCATTTTTATATCTAATTATGTATTAAAAAGAAATTATTCAGAGTTCATAAAGAAATTTCACTGCAATTATATAATTACAAAATTATTATTGGCAATTATTATTAATCGCAGAAAAGAATCTGCGTGTTTTTACATTTGGCCAATTTTTTACATACTAGTAGCGAACAAAGTGTATTGTTTCATAGACTAACTAATTAACGTACATATTATCCGTTCCACATTAACCATCATCACTATGTACACAACAAATCATCTCACACATATCAATCATAAAATGTAAAAGCTTTTCTTCTAACTTTTCTTTCAAAGGCTTTTAGTATTTTCTTCGTTTTATTATTTCTGGTCGCCAATTGATTGGATGTGTTTCTTCCGTCTGAAATATAAAAAAACAGTGAAGACATTATTCAATAAAGATTATAATGACATTTGGGAAAAAAAGGTTCGATAATGTCATGATATAAATTATTACCGCAGTGTCATCCTGTTTGTATAACTTAATTGTTTTATCAGCATCTGTCGTAATCATTCGGCTTCCACCTTTGTCAAATGTTATACTGAAAATTCCTGCCTCACTGTCCATGGAACCAGGTTGAACCGGGGCTTGAAGTCGCTGGAAATTGTATCTGAAATGTCGAAATATTGGTGTAAGATTTTGTTGTCTTTCATATAATATTTTGGTTTTAATGACATTTATGTATTCATACTAATTTGGAATTAATGGTCAGAATTTATGGAGAAAATCGGAAGAATAATTTATGAAATCTGTATTAAGATATTTGGCAAATTATATTGACGATTTTCTCCATAAATTGACGAATAGTGATATTTAATTCAGTTTCCATCAGATTTTCTACAATTAAATCGACCATTAAACCCAAAAGTTAAAATTTCAAAACATTACAATATTTCAAATAAAATAAGTATTAATTTTTGTATAAATAAAATGCTTACCCAGTCTTCCAATCCCAAAAATTCATGGTCCCATTATCAGCTCCCGAGACCAAGACTCCATCTTCGTTTACACCTAAGCTATTGATAATTGCATTGTGGCCAGAGAAATTTTGAATGAATTTGCCCTCTGGACACTTCCACTTTTTTATGTTATCTGGCGACGCCGATGCAAACATATTGCTGAAAACAAAATGATTTGTTAACTTAAAGATATATTTACGGGAATTACTGAATTCTGAAAATTATTAAATTCATATGCAAACTGAACAATTTTAATTAAAAACAATTTTACGATTTTTTAAAACTAGAATTGCTGAGTTTTCAAAATTGTTTCATTAATATGCAAACTGAAGTTAGATCACTCACAATTTGGGATGAAGAACAACAGCTCGCACGCCTTTTTTATGATTCGTCAGAGTGGCTCGGGATTTACCTGATGTCAAATCCCACAGACGAATCGTGCAATCATGGCTTCCAGTGATGATCTGAAAAATAATTACAAAATTATTACTTTCCTCGATTTTACTTCTTTTAATTTATACCTTTTTCAATCATTTTTATTTAATGATTTGATTTTAATAAAAAATGTATTAAAACAATAACGTTTATTACCTTTAAAAAATGAATTTTAATAAAATCTTAATGATTTTTCCAAATTAATTTTTGGGAAACCAACCTGCGGCTCACATGGCTGACAAACAACACTAGCAACAGTGTTTGTGTGACCTGTTAGTGTGTAAACATTAGCTTTCGTTCTCATATCCCAAACTCGAGCAGTGGAATCTCGACCTGCAGTTACTAAGACATCAATTTCTGGATGCAGAGCCATAGAATATACAGCAGATAAATGTCCATGATATTGTCTTATGACCTGAAACAAACAGCAGTGGATTAATTTTCACATTTTGTAAATCTGGAATTTCTATTCTATTTTATTATGTTTCAACTTTATCTTGAGAAAAAAAAATAGCTAACCTTATTGTACTCCAGATCCCAGCATTTTACTGTTCTGTCTTCTCCACATGAGAAGAGATAAGGGTGTCTTGATGAAATGGCTAATCCTCTAACACTGCTAATATGTCCAGTGAGAGAAACTTTCAACTTTCCACTAGCAAGATCCCAAATCTGAAAGGTTTGAACATTAAATTAATTAAAATAAGCAATTATAGTAACAAAAAGTGGAAAAAGACTTCAAATTTAATACAATTCAATTACATTTTCACCATTTAATACAATTATTTATAATTAATTTTTTTTTTTTAGAAATTCTGATTCCTCATTGGTGAATATTTATTCCATTTGGTACAATTTATACATTTTCATCCAAATTATGCTTATATCCATTTTATAATTAGAACATTTATCTTTGAATTGTTATTGGGAAATAAATTCCTAACATGTATGGAATTTATATAAATTCCAAAAAGAATGGAAGATACAAAAAAATGAAAAAAGCTTGCCTTTATAACTCTATCTGCAGAACCAGTGGCGAACCATTCATTGCCCGGTTCAACCGCACAACATCGAACCCATCCCAAATGTCCACTGATGACCCGATACAATTTCCACGGAGCGTGCCAGGTTGGTTTCACCATCGAAGGAGCGGCTTTTTTCTGAGGCAATACTAATGCAGTTTGGTTGTTTGTCGGCACTACTGCCAAACTACTTTCAGCCACAGTGGGAACTTCGCTGGTGAAAGTCTCATCTCCTGGTGGCGGCGGGTCCTTGTTTTCAGCTTCCTTTTGAGCTTTCAACATTTTGTTTTGCTTAACTCTTTCCAGAACTGTTCCGTAACAGTCTCTCGCTTTTATGCTTTTTCCCAGTTTTTCCCTGTTAATATTTTAATATTATTAATATTTCTTTTTTTTTTATTATTTATGACATTTATTATAACATTGTATTATTGTTCCATTTATCTATTAATTTTTCGAAAAATGTTCCGAGTTTATCTGAGAATCAATTAATTTAAGAAATGTATGACATTATCTAATATAGTTTTTGGAATACAACTTTTTAATATATGAATTTAGATATTTCTGAACAAACAAAAATTGTACTTACACTTCTGAATCAATTGGAGGAAGGTTATTTTGATTTGATACGAACATATCATGAGTTCTTTTCAGCGAACGGAATACTAAAATGTGGACTGAATGCCTTTGAACATCCTGAAAATAAGAAAATAGAAAATTAAACAGCTATTTTTCAAAAATGATGAATTAATCAATTTTATAACAACATACAAGTTTTTAACATTATTAATTCGTCCTTCAAATTATAAACAATCATTTTTTCAGTTTGTGTTGACTTTATTTAGAAGCTTTAAGTTAGTGTTTTTTCAGTTGATATCGTTAAAACACCAAAAAATTGTTTCTAACACATAAACAAACGAAACTACTCTCTCATGTTACAAAATGATGTTGAATATTCAAATGAATCATTTATACTAAAGTTTAATAAAGGCCTTGCCTATTTTTTCCTTATTTCCTTATTTAATTAAGAATTTTCTTGTTCTAGCTGTAATAATTATTATTTTGAAAAAAACAATAACATGTAAAATGATGTAGCAAAAAAGTTTATTAATTCTATGTTGAAATTGCTATCATTTAAAATACAATTTTTCTACATTAATGATACAATATTTCAAGTTTTGTGTGTATAGAGCGTGGAGAACAAATTATACAGTTTCAATTATTTATAAACCGTATTTGAAAATTACTTAAAAAACATATGATGTTACTTGAAATGTCATGTGATCATTTGACCTATTTGCCCACAGGGTCAAAATCTTCTTGGTCAATTGACCAGATTTTGACTCGACCATCAAATTATGTGCAACTCTAATAATTACAAAAATTGGTCATTTTGAGATAACATTAACAATGACAGTTTTTTGGTTATGTTCAATTGAGATATATTATTTTACAATTGTAAATGTTATCATAAATGGAAAGTAAGGAAAGACAATAAATACGTTTTCAAATCCAAAGTAAATAAAAACAACACTAATTATGTTAATAAAAACTAGTAGAACACTTTTTATACACTCGTAAATAAGAGTATACAAATATAAATATAAGTAGCTGCAGTTATGCAAAAACTTACCATTTTGTTTGTGGTACCCAATTTTACACAAGATATACAATCAGGGTACAAAATATATCACAAATCAGCGACTATTGCAAAAATGTAAACTGACTCGGTCTTTGTGCGTACCGTATAAACACAGTGTAACACAACGAAGTTGGATGCTTTGCACATTGTACAGAGTTGGGAAACTTCCATTAGGCCACGTTCGCGCATATACTGCAGCGCCTCTGTAGATCGGCGGCGGAACTAAACTTGCATTATCTCGAATTAATTGTTAATTAGAAATTGTCGTTACAGATTTCTCAAAATACGATTATGAGAAATCTGTGACCAGAGCGAATTTTTGCATTAATTTAAAGACCAGAGCGAATTTTTTTCACTTTTTTTACAAGCTTGTATCACACCATCAACTTATTTTACGATTGAGTCTCGAAAAGCCGTGATTTCTAGTTTCGAGGTGGAGAAAATCGTATAACTTTACTTTTTTTAATCGTATAAACGGCATTTCATAATGCGTTAACGCAAATTATCATTTTACAGCTGACAACAATCTCCCATATACACAGAATCTTATACTGGTTAGTTTGTTATGAAATATTAAATAATAATAAATTTCAGAAGCAAATCCCTAGCTCCGTTACAGCAAACTTTAGACTTGACCTTAAGTTTATTCCATCAACAGTATCATTTGAATGAATAGAACTTTTGAACGAATATCGAAGAAGTAACAACTTTGGCCGAGTGGTTTTACTTTCAATCTGACTTCAGCGTGAAAGAACGGAGGTTCGAATCCCAGTTATGGCAAAACATTTTTTTCATCTGATTAATCAAGAAATCTTTGAATTCCTGTCATTGCGATTTATTAAAATAATTATCGAAATGATTTAGAATTTTTTCCAACGTTCTTACGAATCTGACTCGGAATCCGTTACATCCATTTATTCAACATCAATACTTGTGTCAATACGACTCATTGGACTGACTTAATAAAAGTTCAAAGTTTCGCATCGACAGGGAATCGACATGTTTCTATGTTATTAATTCCTTTCATAAATTCCATACGCTTATGAGTATACAAATTCGAAACGCCATCTGTGCAAATCTTACCGAAAACCTGGAATTTCCAAATATTTACATTCTTCATTTCTAAAAAGTTTCTCCTTAAATCTCTCTCTCCTTCCAAAACATAGCGAACTTCCAGAATTTAATTCTGAAATACTCTGTTATTTACCCTTTACAATAATAGGAAACTTCATCCCAGACATAGTTACATTACACTAAACTCCTCTCCCCCGAAACGATTGTCCAGCCTGACTGATTCCACGCGTCCACGTGTGGCGTCTCCAGACAGATTCATTCTCCAGTTCATTCACAACTTTTCTCTCGTAAAAATGGTCCTCGACATTGACCTCTTCCGGGCCGACAAAGGTCATGACCCGGAGAAGGTGCGCGAGAACCAGCGGAAGCGGTTCAAGGACGTCGCCCTGGTGGACAAGGTGATCGAGAAGGATGCCTTCTGGAGACAGCTGCGTCACCGGGCGGACAACTTCAACAAGCTGAAAAACGTATGCAGCAAAGAAATCGGCGAGAAGATGAAGAAGAAGGAGCCGCTCGGCGACGACGACACCGTCCCCGGGGAGATCGCCGAGGACCTGGACGCCATAACCTCGGACAAGCTGAAACCGCTGACGGTGACGCAGATCAAGAAGATCCGGACGCTGATCGACGAGGCGATCGTGAAAAATGACCAGGAGCTGGTGAAAACTGAGCAGGAGAGGAATGTGGCGCTGAAGGAGGTGGGGAATCACCTGCACGAGTCGGTGCCGGTGAGCAATGACGAGGAAGAAAACAAGGTATGTTGGTTTTTATTATTTTTGGTTAAAGTAAGTGGGAAAGATTGGGCTTTTTGATTCGTGTATGGGTTTTACAGAAAGGTGTTGAAAATGACAGAAAGGGATGTACAGAAACTTGTCAGAATAAAGATCTATATTGTATCGGAATTCCGTATAGAAGCAGAGAGAAATGAAAAATTGAAAAGATTTTTTTGTAAATTATGGCACAGGATTTTTGAAAAGATATTTTGTATGTTGTTGATCAATTATTTGTTTGAACTTTGTCATTAATGTCACCATTGATTGTCACCAGAAATGTTATCAGACAACAAAGAAGTGAAAAACGAATTTTTTATATTTATATTTCCAGCAATAAAATTATGTCAATATTTCTGTGTTTATGAAAGCAATCTAAAAAAAGAAACTTTTTTTTTGAATGTCTTAGTTTGTTATATGATTATTTATTTATTTGTTTGTTTATATTGTAAAACAACACCTTTACTTTATATTTCATAGATTCTGTCAATAAGTTATTTGTATATTTTAAGTTTTATTATTTAAGAGTTATAGAATTTCATTCAGGTGATTTAACATGTTTGTATTATTTCTTCATTTTTCGTAAGATTATATGCAAATGTTAATTCATCTCTTTACATTTAAAATATACAATTATTTATTAATGAACAAGTTTCAAATGAATCATTTTAAAATATGATTGTATTTTGAAACAATATGTTGAAAATAATAATTATCTTGAAACGAAAAACATGAATTACAGTAAAATGAATGTTTTTATAAACATGCAATTTTGAAAGTCTTTGAATTTTTCTCAACTTTAAACTTGCTTCCCCAAACATTATTCACAAGATATTTTAGAATGAAAAGTCTTATTGCCAAACCTTCTTTTACCAAAATCTCCTTAAAATAGTTAGATACAATACTGAAACAAGATTATCTTTTGCAAATAAATGCTTTATTTCATCTCTCATTAAGTAATATCAAAATGTAAATCACCCCACAGTACACTTTATCTACTTGCAAAATACAGTCTGATAAGAATCAAGGAGGCATTTATTCAAATATTATCTTTGTTAAGTTATTATCATTGTTAACTATAAGTCAGTATCTTCGTTTAAAGCAATGTTTAGTTGCGTCAAATAATTCTTTTATTTCAGCTAATAAAGCCCTTATTAATTTAAAATAAAGAATTTACTACTACAAATAAATTCTTATTTAGCGAAAGTACAAACAAAATCTTTATATAGGACAAATAAATTTTTGGATCTACTGAATAATTGTTCTGAATAGTGGGAAATGATAATTTCAGGTAGAGAGAACCTATGGAGATTGTGAACAGAAAAAGAAGTATTCGCATGTGGATCTGATTCACATGATTGACGGAATGGATGGAGAACGAGGAACTGCAGTATCCGGCGGTCGTGGCTACTTTTTAACAGGTCCAGCTGTATTCCTGGAACACGCCCTCATACAGTTTGCACTTCGCAAACTCTTCGACAAAGGCTACAAACCATTATACACACCATTTTTCATGAGGAAAGATGCGATGCAGGAAGTCGCTCAGCTTTCACAATTTGATGAGGAATTATACAAGGTAGTGAAATAGCAATTCAGTTTTCGTGATTAAAGATTATTAAGATTTTATTAAACAATCATAACTTTTTCTTGGTAATTCCTGTTAATGAATAATTTTTTATTTCAGGTAATTGGAAAAGGCAGTGAGAAAACAGAGGACAAGGAGAATGAGGAGAAATATCTAATAGCAACATCTGAACAACCAATCGCAGCTTTCCATCGAGGCGAATGGCTAGCGGAAAACACACTGCCGATCAAATATGCCGGACTTTCCACCTGTTTCAGACAAGAAGTGGGATCCCATGGCAGAGATACCAGAGGCATTTTCCGAGTGCACCAGTTTGAAAAAGTACTGCATTTTTTATCGAAAAATTACTTGTCCAAATAATTCAACAAAATAATCTAATGTAATTTGAATTATTGGATAATTTAATGGATACTCCTGATTTACTTGTACAAAAAGTTGAAAAAGTGTTCTGAAAAGTGTTTGATTGAAGCTAGACTTTGTAAATTAGGTGATTGTCTGTTAATGGATAAATTATTGTTATTATTTCTTTTTAGGTAGAACAATTCTGTATCACTTCTCCACATGATAACAAATCATGGGAAATGATGGATGAGATGATCAGCAATGCCGAGAGCTTTTGTCAGGACTTGAACATTCCTTATCGCATTGTAAATATTGTATCTGGGGCGCTAAACCACGCAGCTTCCAAGAAGCTGGATTTAGAGGCTTGGTTCCCCGGTTCTGGAGCATTTCGGGAACTCGTATCCTGCAGCAATTGCCTTGATTATCAAGCGAGAAGATTGCTCGTCAGGTTATTATTTAAAAATCATTATTTGAATCAATATGAATATGAAATATTTTCTAAAATATATTTTTAACATTTTATTCAATAATAATGTATAATTTAATATATTTGTAAAAATAAGTACATCAAGTAACAAAAATAATTTAAAAAAATATGATTTAAATCAAGTTAATCAATTTAATCGATTTTGTTCAAAATATCCGATCTTTTTAAAACTCGTATAATAACGTAACATAATTTTACAGATACGGCCAAACGAAAAAGATGAATGCCTCGGTGGATTATGTTCACATGTTGAATGCGACAATGTGTGCAGCAACCAGAGTGATCTGTGCTCTTCTGGAGATCAATCAGACGGAAACTGGTGTGAAAGTACCGGAAGTTTTGGTACCATTTATGCCAAAGCAGTATCAGGAAGAAATCCCATTCGTCAAGCCAGCTCCCATCGACGAAGCGGAATCGAAAAAGCAGAAGAAACATCGAGAGAACATGAATAAATGAGCGCGAATTGAGCAAAAGCGTCAGATTGCTCAGCGCAGTTGCATTTTCAGTCGTACAAAGATTTTCACGAATCGCAAAAGAATCAGAGAATTCGAGTATTTATGTGAAATCTGGTCACGATGATAGCTAGTTAACGTTGTTTATTTGATGCTGTTTTATGCATTCTTTGCACAGAAGTTTGTAACGCCTCTTACGAGGACTTTTTTATATTTTTATTAATATTATTAATGAATCATGAGATTCATAAGGAATAAAGATATTTCAAATTGAACTTTTTGTGGTTTAATTTCCCATTTATATTAATTTAGAGTTTATATAAACATTAATTAATTATAAACATTATTTTTTTAATTTAATTTTTCACATTATTCTCAAGTGTCTATTAGTTTCTCAATTATCTCTGAAAATGTTTTCACTTTTTTCAAATTTGTTTCAATTTGCTACATTTGCTTCAATTATTTATTTTTTTTCGCAATTATCATTTTTTCAAAATATTTCCAAAGTTACTAATTCCTCGAAAATTTTCGAACATGTTCATTTTTCCCCCAATATTTCACAAAGTTGTAATTTTCCAATTTTTCTCATTTTTCACAAATATTTTTATTTTTTCTACAGTGTTTCCATCGTATCCAGTTTTATGTGAATTTTTTCCAATTTCACCAAATTGTTTTCAAACTGCTCAAAATATCCTATTTTCAGCACATACTTTTACATTTTTAACTCATTTTGCATGTTTAAAAAGTTTTTCCAAATATGGTCAATATTTTTCTCAATTGATCCCACTGTTTCCCAAAACTCTTTCCCACTGATTTTCCTTTTGGTAAAAAGAAACTAAACTGAAAGTCCAAAACAAGCTCTTTTATTTACAGTCGATGAAATCTGTTCATCGTTAATTCATTTTTCCTCTTCCTCTTCTTTTCTCATTTGTTCTATCAGTTTTTTGCGTTCTTCCGCTCGCCTTAAATTGTTCAACACCATTGATTCGAATTCCGTGTCAGTCATTTTGGGTTGATTCATCTGAAATGAGAAAAAAAATTGGTTTTCATTAATTAAACTTTCTTAGTTTTTTATGTACGTTTCAAACAATTTCCCGAATCTTACAGCAAAAATGTCTGGCGCTGAAGAAAAGCTGAGGGATGAACTTTTTTCAGACGATGTTGGAATATTTGTTGACGGAAACAGCCCAATTTTGGGTTTGCCAAGTGGTTCTGAAGTGTGCAAAGTTTGTCTTTGGGGAGATTTTCCTTTTGGTTTCCACATTGCTGATAATTTTAGTGGATTAGAAGCCAGACCTGGTTCAATTTTAATGGCTGATTCCTGAAATTTTAATTAAAATTTAATTAATTGGGACAAAATAGATTTAGAAAGGTCAAAAAGTAGTAAAGTAATAAAGTAAAATAAAAAAATCAATCATTAAACTATTTTATTTTACTATTCAAATAATTACCGCAGCATCTTTGGTTTTATATTCAACACATCCTCTGCCATTTTTAGCAGATACTAGAAGAATGTCTATATCTCCATACTGAAAATAATAACACCATTTTTAGCAATGTACAATCAATAAGTTTATACTTTTTACGCAAATAGGATATTGCAGTATTTACTTTTGCCAGCATACGATGTAATAAATCATAATTGTACCCTCCATTTTCAGGGTCATCTTTATCAGCTTTCCATTTCAGTTTCACAGTGTAAGCAACGTTTTCTGGTTCAGCAGGAGCGGTAGCTTGTTGCCTTATTTGCTCCTTGATCTGTTCCTGCATAAGTCTTATTTCCTCTTCTAATTGTCTTTTTCCTTCTTTCTCTATTCTCTCCAACTCAGCCTGAAAAGTTCAAATGCGTCATTTAATTAAATTTCAACACATCCTCTTGAAAAAAATCCATTCTGATTAAATCTTAATGAACTTCTCATTACAATTAGATTGATAATTTTAACAAGAGTAATTTAAATGATAAATATTGAAGTAAATTTAGGTAAAATTTTAAGTAATAAAATTTGTAAAAGACTTTTTTTATTCTCTAATTCTCGTTATGTCTTACTTTTAGTTTTTGGGCTTGAAGTTTGGATTGTCTGTATGCTTCTTCTCGAGCCTCCAAGTCATCTGTGAATTTTCTTCGTTTTGCATCCAATTTTTCATAGCGTATCTTTGCTTCTTGCCTTGCTTTGATGGCTTGATCATATGCATTCTAGAAAAGTGATTTCAACAAGTTACATCATTCTTATTGTTAATATTATTATTATAATAATATCATTACATACCCGAGTTCCCTCATCCAGTAAAATTTCCAAAATTTTAGACAACTTCCGGAACTCTTCAGCCGCTTTAGGATTATCCGGATTTTTGTCAGGATGACATTTTAATGCTGCTTTCCTGTATGCTGCTTTAATCTAAAATCGTATTGATTTTAAAAACATGTAATCATTTATCACATAAAGAACTAAGAAAAAATGAAAGAAAAAAGTAAAAAATCAACATTAAAAAATTTATCAATACAACACTGTCAAACCTCTTTTATTGTTGCGGTAGATTCAGCTCCGATTAAACCGTACAAATCCATCTTCATGTACTCTTCAACTTTGATCTCCATTTTGATGAATTTCAGCTATCGAGAAAGTTTTCAAAATAGAATATTATAATATTTTACAATATTTTACTAAATTGTAATTCTCGCTTGAATCCCAAATGTTTGTTGGGGTCAACCTAACCTTTAAATGCACGATCTGTCAGTGCATTTAAAGGCATGTTTTTCATCTCTTTCTATTTGTATGATAAAAGGAAGGAAAGAAAAGATAGTCTAAAAGTTTAGGAACACTCAAAGCGGGAACTTCAATGTCACAACAATACCAACATTACATCTTGTAAAAATACAATAATCAGTTTTTTTAATAAAAAAAAATTTTAATTTGCATTGAAAATGCGTAAAGAATTGAAATGCTCTCAGTTAAATGACAAAAAAACATAGAGTTACATTTCCCGCCTTTTTAGATTAAGTAACGGAAACGTTTTGCAAAAAAGTGTTGTTTACATTCTGAAACTTAAATTCAAAGCTGATAAAAACGACTGCAAATATTTTAACAATAATTTTAACGTATTAAATATTAAATAAAATATAAATACTTTACAAATCCTCAAAATAATATTTTATTTCTCACAATAACGATATTTCCTTTCTTCCTGTTTCTATATACATGTATCTGCTACTGAAACGACATCTGAATACATCGCAGCGTGCGAAAAGTGCGACGTTATTTTTCTAAGTTACGAACTCTCAAATTAGCGGCAGTTTCAATTGTCAGCCTTCGCAAGTAATTGTCCATTTTAATTCTCATTTCTCCGTATTGTTCATCTTTCCAGTTTGTGCTGATTTCCCAAAATAGTTCGCACCGCTATTGTTATGACACTCAGTTCGTTTCTGCGCTCGAGCCGGCTTTTATTTCGCAACGGTACGGACAATAAAGAACCGTTACAATTTCTGATAAATCGGCCCATTGTTTTGCCCGTTCTGTCGCAGTGAACCGCGAAATTTAGTACGGTCAAACTGATTTGCAACATTCCGAGCTAAAAATACGTAACGCGATCTAGGTTATGTTGCAACGATGCAAAATGCAATCCAGCGTTTTAGCGCGATAACGCAGCTTCGTTGTTTTGGTTTCTAAAAGTAGATCGTGGATGTGCTGGGAAACTTATTTTAGAATTATTTCTGTGCAATGTAACTTTTTGAAATGCAAAATTAAAAGTGTTAATGACTACATTAAATAATTAGTGTTTATTGTAAGATTACGTTTATAAAATTGTTAAATTATAATTAGAAGGGTATCTGATAATTTTTTTAATAAAAAAATACTAAAGTAATTTGCAGAAGTTTTGAAAATTAAATTATCACAATCTTTGTTTGAAACTAAGCTAAATTAATAAAGTTTTTTAATTCTAAAAGTAAATGTCTATAAAAATGAAAAAAACATGTTTATGAAGTGAATAAAAATAACTGATTTCAATAAAAACGTTGGCCCACTTTTTGTAAATGTTTTATTTGATAAATCAAATTACAATTAACAACATTTTGTACATCACTTAATCACATTTCTCCCTGCACACAGTACACTTGTTTTACCATCGGTTATAAATTACAAAATAAAACATGTGAGTTTATTAATATGTATAATATATAATATATTCTCATTTTATGTACAGCTTCGAGTGATATAAAATACTTTTCGTCTAAGATGTCTGAGCTTTTGGATAAGGTCATGGATGTGGACATCGATCCCAGTGGCACCTTCAAGTATATACTTATTACTGTGACGGATAGTACAAATAAAAGCAGCAAACAGATCGTTCGGGGTTACGCGGCTGCAGGCTATCATGGTAAGTTAATTAACATACTCATTCTTCTATTTACAGGATACCTTCACTTAAACAGTGTTGATCAATCAATTGAGCAACAAGTGTAAATAGCAATAATGAAACTGAATGGTATAGAGTATGGTTGGAAAAGGCTGTTAGAAGAGATTTTATAACAGTTGAACAAATTAATTTATTGTATTGACAAAGTAGGATATGTAATTAAGGTGATATGCCAATACAAGTTTCATGGATTTAATGTGTTTTAATTGACGTTCTTAATAAGGTCCATATAATTAAAATGTTTACATAAATAAATCATATAAAAATGTTTATTAAAATACAAAAACAATACCTGGTTTAAATAAAATTAATCAATTGATATTAATATTATACAAAATCTGACCTTTTTACAATGTTCGTTATTAACAGATTGAAGCTTGCAATGAGATCAGTTCTCTTTTTATGGGACAATAAAATCCACTTATTATATTTCTTATTTCTATTTTTGAACTTTCTCCGAATGTTAAATAAATTAATTAGAAGTACACAAATCTAGTAACTTGAATGTGACAGACCACCTTAAACTGAAACAATAATTTAAACATTAAGTCACTCTATCAAAGTTCAGCAAACAGATTTGTCTAAGTATCTTACCAAGAGGTATTACTTAGCTTAAATGTGGTGACTTTCACCATCTGCCATACACTTATTATAATCATTAATTAATTTCATCAAGAAGTTTCTGGTAGAAACAATTTTGCAATTACACTTTTCTTTGAAAACATTTGAAAACAAACATTTGGAAATATAAAACTCATATTACCTACCACTGAATGATATCAATATAAAAAAAGTAAATCAATGTTTACCTCAATTTAAATCTGTTTACTCCAGAATTTGTAAACAAATGAACTAAATAGATACCATTTTGATCATTAACCAAAAATTGGCATTCCCCCACAAAATTGTCCCACAGCTTTTTCGCAATTAAACTGACAGAGTTTGACAAGCTCCTTGTCTCTGGTAAATCGGTTTACATGGCGTACGAAACACTCCATCAAGCGTCGCATGAAATAATTCAATCACGTCATCGTTCGCTCAGCAACTGAGTCTTGAAGATTGTTACAAGCGAGTTTGCTGCATTTAATGCAGCTTCGAAGCACATTGACAATACACACTTGTTTGTAGCGGAAAATGGCAGTAGCGATATATTCATCCATCTGGACGCGCACATTGGGTATAGATTAAAAAAGGATCTTTAAAAAATGATTGAAGCGCCTCTATAACCAAAGCTTGGGCCGTAAAATTATCTATAAAATGCTTCGAGTTTAGTATTTTTTTTATGCTCGATTGAATGAGGAATTATATATTAAGATTGAATGAAGATAAATTTAAATAAATGTTACAAAGTTTAATACTTTGGAAAAGTAGAATAAGTTTAGTTTTTACAGTCCATTAGTTACAGTTTTCTCCACGAGATGGTCGCTTAATCCATACCCTTACAATCGATAGTGCCAGGAGGAAACGATTTATAAACGGACAAACCGAGATTCCACGAGAATACGGTCTTTGAGATGCGAATTGACGTTTGTTTTGCAGGAGGTAACGGATTTTGCTGTTTTCAGTTGAGCAATTTGTGTAAGAAATTACATTTTATTTACTGAATTGGAGCAAAGAGAGATTGTTCTGGTGGAAATGAAAAGAGGAAGAAAAACGAAGAAAGTAATTTGTGGGTTTTAGAGGGTAAAAGTTATTAAGTTAATTCATAGTTTGAGTAAGGATTTAATTGATAGTGGCGAGAATTTCTTTGAAGAACGAAGGAAGTATATGAGCGATTCTCTTTAAGGAGGTGTTTAAATAAAGAGAGCAAACTGGCAGTAATTTTTGTTAAATAATTCATAAAACAATCAATTGTTACACTGTGATCAACTTTTTTCATTTTGATCAAATATTCAATTTTTACGAAAATTTGAATATTTTACGAATGAGGAAACAAAAATTAGTGGCGCGAAATGGATTAGATAAATTTGTTTTGTGTACTTTAAATTATCTTCAGCATTTTTAATTCTTTAAAGTAAAAAGTCAGAGTATCTAAAAATCAGAATATTTTCTTTTTTTGGGGGGGGGGGCTTTGATTATAATAAATCGGATTTCGTATTTTTAATTAAAAACCCATTACAAAGGTACAATAATGAAATTGTTCTTCAGCTTCTTCTGATTCCATACTTAATATCGTAAAATAGTGTCACACGAAAATTAATATGCATAATAAATTACAAAATCATAGGAATTAAATAGATTAATGATATCTACTTACCTTGAGTAAACTTAATTATGTTGTTTTAGTGAAATGCATGCATTAATAATAACAAACATTATTTCATAAAAAAATGTATGTCTTCGATATGTATCTTCTATTGTTTTCTAGTCCAACTGTTAGATATTTAACAAGTTATTCCTCGTCATAAAAAACTTTACAAATATTAAATAATTAGTGTAATCCATTGAGTGATAAAGTGACGGATAACCCAACACTTTTCCGAGTTTGGCTCTGTAATTTTAAATTACATTACATCGCGTATAAAAGTTGAAAAAAGTACAGGAACCCATTTTAACACGAAACTTGGTATAAAAAACACGAAATTTACTTTACTCATTTTGACAGCGAAAATGTCACTGCCTATGAAGTTTCTGAGCAGTGCTCGTATATAATTTTGCAAAAGAACATTACTTTAACAAACTTTAAATTAACTTTTTTAAGAATGATTAAAAATGAATCACTATAACTTTCAAGGAGGTGTTTAAAGTGTTTATTTACAAAATACATTACACAATATTCAGCTTTGTACATCATTTGATAAATTATTATTATTACTATATAAATTGCATTATCGTATAAAATAAGTTTGAAACAATTTTCACAACTTTAACCACCTCCTGTGCAGCTCCACTCGATTCACTCCAACGATCCATACAACATTTACCGCGACATCTAATTACAAAAGACACGTCTTGCAACATGCTGGCTATATACAACTTATTTCGAGTCTGTGTAAAAAACGTCTCCCCCACCCAGTCGTTCGTCTTCGTAGACAAAACCCAAACAACTCTGTACACAAATTTGATTTCGACTTTGAATCATTTCTACACACACTTTACATACACTATATATAAAATCTAGTAGTAGAAGATTACATATGAGGCCCCATGGACGTAACAGGGATGAGATTTCATGTGAAATCTGAGATGCATTTGAAAGATTTTTCATTTTAGTCCTGCTAAATGAAAAATCTGAGTTAAAAAATCTTATTTGATATTTTATGTCGGATTATTAAACAGTATTTTTTTTATTTCCCGATAGAAAACTTTTCATCAGATCTCACACCAGATCTCTTATGAGACCTCACATAAATCTTTTGTAGGGAAATATACACCTCGTTTACATTTTCGCATCGTTTCCAAACACACTCAAAATGTACAAGGACGATTGAATACGTAGAGAAAAATGGATTGTAAAAATTGATGACTTTGTTGGTATAGAGAGAATTAGGATTTTTTCATTTGAAAGAATCACTATCTGAGATGGGAAAAAATTTTTTTCGTCGTTGAGAAAACATTCTTTATATTATAACATAACACGATAGACATTTTTCCCTGTTTCTTTTAGTGACTTTTTTACATTGTTTTTTAATTTTGATTGGTATTTTTTATTAATGTCATTTCCACACAGGAAATGGCGGAGATAATTAGAATTCGTTATTGGATTTCGTTGTCAGAACTGCTGGTATATTTTTTCATAAAAGAAAGTAATTCAATATCCAAGCTTTTCCTGTAATGAAACAATTTTGCGATGTAAATTTATGTTATTATTTTGTAAATTGTGAAAGTCTGGTTAATAAGGTATCGTTTTCTCGTTAGAACACTGTTTTACTATATTTAATGTACTTTCCACTCCCTTTGATTAAAATCTGATTATGGATTTCGTTATTAGTATCAAATTATAGAATTTTCGTTGCAATGCTCGGTAGAAGGTAATGTAACTCGACCCCTTTTTAACTCAAAATGACCCGGCTTTTAGACACACGACTTTAATAAAAATTCGTTCGAAATTCTGCCGTAATTTTATCATTAAAATGTTAATAATTTTGGAGTATTTTGATTTAATTAGTGTTAAGTAATATGGTGATAAGGAGCATATTATAACGAACTAATCAATAGAATGTCAAAATTGCGATTACAAACTTCTTTTATTAACAAAATTGAATTGTGTATATTTTTGCGTATAAAAAAGTGCAATATTAGCACTCACATTGAACACCAAGCATTTCATTAATTATATAATTCATTCGCCAAATTTGTTCAAACCGATTAATTTTATTTCATTTCAATTGGCTCAACATTTTCTGTTCTAAATAACCAAAGAATTTAATGTTCTTTATCAGGTGCCATTCTCAGATAGTATTCCTCTAATTTCCAACAAATGCACCCAAAGAATGAGTCTCTGAAAAGTGCAATGCAGACTCTGAAAACTACATAGTCTACGCTTTAATTTTTCAGATCTAATTTGTAGTTTCATCGTTCACTTTCCCAGGTTACGTTCAGTCTCCCTTTGCCAACCTCAATGAAAAAAGATCTCCAATTGAAAGCAAATACCATGTAACAACACTTCCAAAGACAAGAATGTAAACATATGTAAAAACATATCTTTCTTTACATTTAGTGTTTACATTCTGATGTCCTTTACATTGTGGATTTTTGCTTCTGCATCTTATTATTTTTTTCATCGCCATCGAACTTCAACAATCCTTTTCTCTCCACGTTCAGTCACACTCGATTTCAATACAAATAGTCTTCAGTCGTAAGCTCTTCTAACGCTTTATCAGAGAACGTCTATCCCCTCTAGTGAATTTTTCGCCTTCGATTTTTGAGGTTAAGTTTGTTTTGAGTAACAATATCCAAACTGGTCGGTTAACAAGAGAGAAAATTTAGTTTTGATTTCTACTTTACCAATTTGAGTCTCTCATAGTTATACAAATATTGAACAAAGAAAGTATTTCAGTGAGTGTTACATCCCCCATATCTTATAGGGATGGGCGATTTAATCGCAGTTAATCGATTAATCGATTATTTACTCCAATTAATTGATTAAAAAGCATCGATTAGTTTCAACCCGATTAATCGATTGACAAGTGATCATTTTTCTTAGTTATTGTTTTTATTATCAGTAAGCGAAGAGTTGTGATTGAAGGAGTAGTAGTGGTAACTTTTATCGATTGTTACATAAAGTGAGGAACATTATATAAATACTGATTGTATTGCTGTTATCTATTAATTATAATCA